>JAUMHR010000090.1:10492730-10502896 GCA_032361145.1 Enteromius fasciolatus | reverse complement strand
AAGTTGCAGCCGTTTTTTTCTGTTTGCATGCGTCATTTTTAAAATGCAGTGCGTTGAGCTCTCTCGGCCACCGTAGCTTATGCTATTGATTTTTCTTCTCGTTTATAAATCCTTAAAAGTCTCATAGCTAGTCTACCTCCACTAACAATGGGTCAGGCCTACCTCACTTGAAGCAGCCTTTTTGCTAAGCATGCAAGGAATGTACAAACATATTTGTTTATCGCGGTGGTTTTTAGTAAAAATCAACGTGTGGCTGCAAAGTAGAAAGAAAAATAGCCATCAGCAAAGCATAAACACATCCGTTCCTCCTTCAGCAGTGCTGTTTGTCACATTTGCAGAGTAAACTGGATGCAACTTTTGCTTAGCGTCGATTAATTTTTACGCTTTTACAAACAGTATTTTGACAGCCCATAATATGAGTGGAAACATGAGGAGTGCGCAGCTGAAATAAAATCTGGCCTCATTCTGTCAGTAGCTACGGAGGACTCCAGGTATAAGCTGCTGCAGATAAGTCTCCCAGCGTTAATGAAGACCCTGTGCTTCCGTTACCAGCATGTGTGACGTAACAACCACATTTCCTGTCATTTTCCTCCCCAAAATGTAACCCTTTGCTATATAAAATTATTGGTTCAACGAAGTGTTTGGCACTATTTGACTTCAAATTTTCTACAAACATCAGCAACGACGTTTTACGTTACCTACTTAAAATCGGACTTTTAATTTAGGCTACATCCTGTCAGTTTTCCCAAAACTCTTTTGTTTGGCGTTATTTACCCTCCAACCATCCATGACATCACAACACCGTGTTTAGGAGTTACCTGTGTTAGTGAAGAAGTTACAGTCAGACTTCTTTTGATTCACATCCTGTCAGTTTTCCCACATTTAACCCTTGTGGGGTAGCCTATGTTGACTTAGCAAATTGTTTGGCGCTGTTTGCCCTCAGACCGCAACAACTTTATAAGTCCACGAGGAAGTTACAACCTGTTTGGTTTACGTCCTCTCATTAAACCTATTTTTTATAAAACGATCGGTTTAGCAAACTGTTTGGGGCTATTTGCTTGCAAACCATCGATATCTGTTTCGCAACACCTCCGTGTTTACGTTACCTTTGCTGACTGAGTCCAAGTTCACCTTTCATCCTGCAAAACAAATGAAGTCATTCGAGTTCAGGGGAAGCCAAGAATCAACCAAAGTTCTGTCAAACGGATTTGACTTATTGCTCGACAATAAACAGCCGTCCACTGTCCATTTCATCTCTCTCCGCTGGAGGTTAAGTCGAGTTTATTACCGACGCCTCGGCCGACGTGCATTAAGCAAATCATAAATTATGCATGCTAATTACCTTGGGCTCCCACTGTAATGAATTCTTTTAATTAAACTACCACATTGTGGTTTTGCGTGGCACGCTCTATATTTTATCCCCCCTGCCTAGGATGACCTTCTTCTTTGTAAGAGTGGATCATGTAGTGGAGTGGGGGGGCATCGTTTTGTCTTTGCTTACACAACAGAGTTCACGTCGGTGTTAATGAACACAGAAAAACCCACTCATAGACAACTGAGGCGTTCGTTATTACGAGCCCTGGAATCACAAACAAACTAATGCTGCTGCTCTCCAGCATAATGTGAAAAGCTGGTCGACTTGGCTGACTGTTGATTTGAAGAGGTTAGACAACCGACACGAGTTCTGTGTGCCGCATGCAAATACGTGGAAATGTAATGCTACAGCCTGTCTTTTTTATTTTATTTTATTTAGAAATAGCATCTACATTTTCATGTGCTGTGCTATTATTTTTGTTATCAGACAGAACATTTGTGTAAATTCTGACAGGAGTTACATTTGTGAGAAATGTATAAAAGCGCTGGGACTGTGTTTGGAAATAATAAGTTCAATAAAATATCATAAAACACATGACAGATAATAATTCAATGAATTCAATAAATTTCTATTTGTTTGACGCAGTAACCCAGGCAATAGTTTTGTGTTATGTATTTCTAAAATAAATGTCTTTTGCATATTAGCAAAATAAAATAATCACGCTGAAATAAATACAATAATAAACTGTAAATTAATATATAATAAGAGAAATGCATTTACTTAAAAAACAAAAAAAAAGCTATTTGCTATTTATCTTCTCAAAGGTACAACTGATAAAGTGAATTTCTGCAAAACAAGCCTGCTAATTTATACTTTTTATCTTTAAATAAAATTAGGAAAAAAAGTTTGACATTTTTCTATAAAACGGCTCTATTGGGTTTTAATGAAATTTTCGTTTTTTGACGTTTCATTACAAAAAATAAATAAACGAACTTTTTTTTGTTAAAACCTGTTATTTGAAATCTGTAAAACGTGTCGACTGAATAAACCTCTATCTTTAAATAAAAATGAATAAAGACATTGCACTTATTTTACCGATGTAAAGCTTGTTTTATATTTCTATGGTTTTTATATTCCTTGTTTAAGTAAATACTTAAAAAAAAAAAAAAAACTAAACATGCACTCCTGTATAATCAGTATGATAACCTAGAGTAAACATCAATGCAACACAATGTCAACCCCCAGAAAAGAAAGTAAAAAGAAAAGAAAAGCAAAAGGGGAAGAGTGGAAAAAAAACTTGCAGTGTTGTGCAAACAGTCTCTCAGGGGGAGGGGTTGGATTTAAATTCCAAAGGGGTCTCAGAACTCGTTTCCTAGTCCCCCAGTCAGCTATGTGTTTGTGAGAAATCGGCCTTTTTGTCTTTCTGAAAAAAAGACTAAATCTACATCGGTGGCCCAGTCTAAGTTTGCAATTCTTTGCACTTTCTATTCAAGTGAATGAGGGTGAATGAAGTGGCCAGGGACCCTTTATTTGATCAGCTCAATTGCATAAAGTGACGGAATTCTAATGTATTTGCTTAATATCCCGGAGAAGGCTGTTGCTCTCTATGCGGGGACGCAAACAATGCACCTGTTTCTCGCATTCTGACCGCGACATATCCTTTATCAATGGACCCCCCATTAAATCTGAGAGTGAAAAAGGAGGTAAAATGCTGAAAAGCGGTGAAATCATAGTGTAAAAATCTCGGGCGACATAATAGATAATAAATAAATAGAGTAATTTAAGGTTAAAAACTTATTTAGAAAATGCAAGTAAATATATTTAAACAGAAAATTATTTCTGGGGTTTGTGTTGTGGTTTTATAGAATATAATTCTACCCACGAAAAAACTAAAATGGATTAATAAGCAGTTAAGAAACATTTAATGTAATATAGTACATGTATAACACATAACGTATTTTTTTCGCTCCTCGATATTATTTCCTCAGATGAAATGTAAACGCAAAGGTTTAAACCTCGCCGTGGAGTGTTTTGTAGCTGAAGTGAGTGGCTGAGCTGATGAATGAGTCTGCTTGTGTGTGCTGTGACTGCGGCACAGTAACTTCATGCATCCTAATCAAGAGCTTCATTCATTTATTCCAGTCCGTCGGTTGTGCTTTTCCTCGAAGAAAAGTGCTCACCTGCATGATCCGATGAGCGAATTAATATCGTTTGATACGTGCAGAAAATACGCACTGGTATTTATTCTGAAATTCAAACGAAAATGTAGAAAATATAGTATTAATATTTGTATTAATATTAAGTCGGCTTAAGGACAAATTAAGGTTTAAGCAAACGTGCGTAAAGTTGAACTATGGCTACTTTTCAGTAATTTGAATGTTTGTGTTTTACATTTTGAGTGCACACGAGAGAAACACTAGCTAAACCAACAAACGAATACAAGAGGAAATGTATGTTTGCACAATTTTAATGAAAAAATATTCTGATGACCAAGTTTTTAATTTAATGCAGACGTTTTGCACATCTTTTAAAAGCACGCATGCTTGCAGCAAAACAACACAAAGTCTGGGAAAGGCATGCTTTATATCTGAACAAAAAGTACAAATGTACGGCATTTAATAGCCTACACATGGTCACCACGGCTTTAAATTAAACGCTCACAAAACATTTCCTGCAAAATAGAATGTAAAACATCTAACTAAAAAGTGCATCGGACACAATTCAATATCACTTATTTGCAATTATTCACATATTTACTTGAAGACCCTATCCTTTAAAACTATTTCAACTTTTTTCAAGTTTGCCGTTGTAGCATACTGTACTTGGTGTGTGTGTGTGTGTGTGTGTGTGTGTGTGTGTGTTTTAGATCAAGTATAGTATTTGGTTTGCAGACCGAGACCAGTTTAGTCCTCTAGGACGTTAGTAGCATGACTACTAACTACATAAAAAATAGTGAGCATTCCAGCTTACGCACATTTTCAGCACGATCAAATTAGCTAACAATTATTATCATAGGCGACAATCTGTAAAACGACCAGCACTTGCCGTGTGCGACTGAAACACGAAGCAGATCGCAGTGCTTGCTGGAATTTGTCAGCAGTCAAACCCACTCGAACGAACACATAAATTCTGCATATTTAAAATGTAAAAACTCTTCATTTTACAATATGGTATCCGTGTCGATCCGTGTGATTGGACTCATCGAAAGCAACACTTAAAATCTGAACAACATACACATAAATTAACATCACTGCAACATAGATAGCTCTTGCCTTGATTGTATAGCCAGTGTTCTTTTTCGTTTTTTTTTTTTTCAAGGTCTATAGTTAAAATTCAACTTTGGAGTACAGGTGTCCACCGGGAGTGCAGGTGTCAGTGCACCGCAACCGACTGCAGCGACGCGGGGCCCGTCAGGGTCTCGCTCGGGGTGGCGGGGCTGCTTTGGCTGGTCGCTGTCTGCGGGGAAGTCGGGCTGAGCGACTGGGGAGAGTTCGACAGGAAAGCGGGGATGTGGTGAGGCAACGCCGCCGGAGTGGGCTTGATCGGGACGGGGATCGCCGGTAAGGTCTGTCCGCCGTGGCAAAGCGACTTGATGGGCACGCCGTAGGCACTGTAATCGCTGCTGGCCATAGAGATGGGCGCCGCGCTGTCCATCACGCTAGTGCTGTACATATGGGGCCAGGCTGTGGTCAGCTGGTTGTGGAGGGGATACCCGGTGGAGAACGCCAGCCCTCCCGGCACTTTATACTCTCGAGCGATGATGTTCTCGATGGCGAACGGGTGTTTGAACGTGGACGGCTGGGACACTCCCAGGTTGTAGCTAGACATCTGGGGGAGGTGGGTGCCCAGGGCGCTGAGCCGGAGCTTGGCGTGCTGCTGGAGGTAGTGGGCAGCGTCCGAGGGCTTGCTGGGCGCCAGGTGCTCTGATGTCATCACCTTAAAGCGTTTGCGGCGTCGCAGGAAACTTCCGTTCTCGAACATGTCGCCACAGCTGGGATGGAGAGCCCAGAAGCTGCCTTTACCGGGCTGATCCGGGCGCCGGGGGATTTTGATGAAGCAGTCGTTGAACGACAGGTTGTGGCGAAGCGAGTTCTGCCAGCGCTGGGTGTTTTCCCGATAGTAAGGAAAGCGATCCATGATAAACTTATAGATCTCGCTAAGTGGAAGCATCTTCTCCGGACAGCTCTGGATAGCCATCGCGGTGAGGGAAATGTAGGAGTACGGCGGTTTCTGGTCGCTGTATGTGTTTCTCCCGGGTCTGGGCATGCTGTCCAAATTCTGCGTTGGAATTCAACTGGATGTCTGTCCTCGAGTATTTTGTTTTCTCTCTCTGAAGAGCGTCGAGAGTCTTGCTGCAAGTTCACTACTTCTCTGCTGCTGTGAACTCAAGAAAGAAGTAGTAGTAGGGTTTCCTTCTTCCCAGGCCAGCTTGAATGGACCAGATCCTCTCTCTCTCTCTCTCTCTCTCTCTCTCTCCGTCTTTCTTGATAAGACTAAGAGCTAAGTGGCTGCCTCTATGTCCTTCCTCTAACCATCTGATAGTTTTATGTGGCGACATGGGCAGAAAAGACCCCTGTAGAGGCGCTTCATTAATGTGCCACTTCTTTGCTATCACATGACAATCGCCTTGGGAGGAGGGGGGCTGGGAGAAAGGCATAATCTGGTTTCATTTACACCTATTTACATGGACACCTTGGGCCAATAGAAATCATTTCCATCTGAAGACAGAGCAAAGGGGTGAAAAGGCTCGGCAACCGGAATTGAACTGCGATGGCACCCGGTAACAGTGTGTGAAGGTATGTGTGTGAACCTTTCTGTGCGCTTCGTAGGGTGCTTGGTCTACAATTCACACGTACAAATGGAGCTACTGAGCAATGGGATGTTTGACATGGAAATTGGCTGGAACTTGCATGCAGTTTGCATTGTACCGTCACAGTTACTTTTTGCTTGTCTTGGTGTCGTGGCACAGTTCGTATGACTTTTGCCGGCTTTGTTATGCCTCCTTAGAGCGAAAATGTCAATTGCATCCCAACGTAAACATGTGGAGGGCAAATTAAACCGTGTAGCGACACATTTGTTTCCATGTTTTTCCACATGACTAACCTGAGCGCCTCGTTATTATAATGAGCCAAGGGAGTCATACATATGTCATTTAGCCCATAAGCATATGTTTATTAGCAACTACGAAATGAGCGAATGGTCTTTCGATACAGTAAGGCGATACTTATTTTATTAAACCAGGACAAGGCTTTAAGGTGAATGTGCACGTATCTTACTATAATAGCACACTATATAAAATACTCGTACATTCAGTCGCTGTCTAATTTTATTTAAGTTTCAAGCAACATACTTTTATCGCACGCTTTTCGCCTATAGGTGATATCTTTGAAAAAATTGGTAGAAATCAAGAAAACGATTTTGACGTTTTTGATGGATGGAAACAAAAATGTGACGGCACAATGATGAAAACACAGGCTATTTACTTTGCAATTAATAACAATGACAATGCGTGCTCACAAGCAGCTACTAAATAATTACACATAGTTCATTAGTATTACACGGTGCTTACTTATGCAAATACAGATTAACACTGTAAAGTGTGAACAAATCATCAAAGGGTATTTTTTCCCGAATGATTAATATTCTCTTAATTTTAAAGATATGGCCAGCTCTCATTATTGCGGGTTTAAATGCGCGGGCACATCCTACAATATTAACAGCAATACTTGAGAAACCTCTTCACAAAGACGACGACAGGATAAATATAAAAAGACACGACCTTTGTACACATGACGGATCAGAACATAGAATCGTTCACTTTAACAGTCGATGCGATGCAAGCTGATTTTATTAAAAATAAAAATGGGGAGATATTTTCCCTAAAAGCCACACAAGTGACCTGGAGTGTGCATTAGAAAATGTGCAAACATTTAAACAAAACAAACAGAAAAAACCTTCTTGAAATGAAACTTCATGATGCCAGGCGGGCTTTTGTGCTCATGTAAAGCAAACTGAAAAGTACTTCACATATGCAAATAAAGCCTTCAGAGCGGCGTTGTGAAAACTGTATAAAATATCCATAAGTCAATTATATGAATGTGAAAACCAAATGGAAGCCTATTTTGAGCAATGGCCATTCAAGCTTTTTTTCAGGGCTCACCAAGGGCCACCTTTCCGCTTGGCGAGTTTGCAATGCGATGGACCACACACGAGCTCGCGGATTTGCTCATAATGTATGCAAATTTTCCACCATAAATCCACCAATGAGACCCCTTACTGCTCTGACGGATCGCGAATAGAATCAACCATACAAGTGATTAGAAGCAATACGCATTGTTTATTTTGATGCCTGTTTGGAAGATGCAGGAGGGAAAAGGTCTGTATCTAAACCGCGGGAAGAGAGAGAGAGAGAAAAAAGACTTTTACCAGGCAGCTAATATTTACAAAACAGGAGGAAAGTACCAAGCAAAGCGTTATAGTTTCCTTGGTTGCCACACAATCACCGTCTCAGAAACACTTTCTTTCCAAGCTAGGAAGTCATGCAGCTTCTCGCTGCGCCATGAAGTACTTCTTTTAACTTGTCATTCCTCTGCTTGTGTATTGACAGAAAAGGGCCAAAAGGATTGAAATTTTCCAGGCTTCTTTCACATGAAGTTTTCCAGAGTTCTTCTGAGGGAAGCGACGTCGAGGTGGTGGAAAAAGCAAGTAGTATTCTTCAATGACTCTGCCATTCTGACGGTGCGACACAAAGTATCCGACACCTTCAGTGAGAGTTTGCGTGTGCGTCTACCGCTTATAAAAAACATTTATTTCTCTGCCCAAATGTTTACCCAGACAAGAAACAATAGAAAAACAACTATGTGACTTTCCTAGTGTTCAAGGAAAGAAAGGATACGCGCGAAAATGACAAACGCGGACACAAATGGCACTTCACATTACCTTTTTCGAAAAATATACATGAACGATTTTCAGGCGATTTTTGAGAGCTACGTGTGTCAAACTGTGACATGGTATTCACAGATTTGTCGGCTATGAATTTACGTATACTTATCTGGTGTTAAAATAGCCTAAAATTATTACTTTATTTTATTTCGTGCTGATAAAATTGAATTGTCCAAAATAACAATTAAGACATTAATCGTTTTAATTCAAAATGATTATGAACATATTCAAATATCGAAAATAATTCTAAATGGACACAATTATGTTACAATTACTAAATTTGCTGTAATGCAAAGCGGTCCCGAATCTTTTAATTACACGTTTACCGCGTAAAATATATTTGCAATATTATGCAAATGAGCCCAGTCGCCCGCGCGCTCCTCCGCTGATCCTACAGACGCGCAGGCAAATGTTTTCACAGTTAATCACCGCACAATGGCACAGTATCAACCTGTGATGAGGGACCACCCAACTCATTGCACTTTCTCCGTTTTTTTTTTTTTTTGCGGGATAAAGTTTCCGGCAGCTGTCATGGAAATCAGCTTTGTCCTTAACTTAACGGTTAACCAATGTGACGAGGACGAGCCGTGTGTATTTGTTCACCGAAGATTTGCTGCTTTTTCTTCCCGCCAGCCCCGAGCGCAGCGCTCAAATGGCTCGCTGCAAATGCCACCACGGTTCTTGAATGGCTCGAGTCCCTGCAGCAGTAGATCAACTGTATAATGTGCGAGTGAGTTTGGTCATTTGTACAAGCTGAACAAAGGTTGGTCTAAGCCAAATTGCATTGCACTTGTGAACCGGGGGCTCTGGTCTTAAGTATCTTTTACAGCTGGGGGGACCGAGAACAATTTTGTGCGCGTCTGAAAAAGGCAGAAAAACAAAGGCACTTTCTGAAGCATCTTAAAGTAGAGTAGTGAGGCGTGACATTCCCAGGGCGATGGGACACAAAGGCTGAGGTCACGCGGATGAAAAAGAGAATCAAACAGCCACTTTCACACGTCTGCCCTCCGCCACACAATAGGAAACAAATGTTGTTAAAAGAGGATCGATGCCATTCATTGTAAGGCAGCGAATGATAGCAAAACAATATTGTCAAACTGAATCAACTTTGGGATATGCTGCCACCCAGGAAAAAAAGGAGGGACAGGGAAGAAACTGTTCGCTTTGCCTTTACATCCATGCAAGGAGCCGTCAATAGAGGCGAAACCGTGCAAGAAGTTACGACATATTAAACATTATATTGTTTAATATACGTAAACAACAATATATAGCCTACAATAAAGTTTCATGTATTATTAAGTCTCAATTTGATTGATTGATTGATTGATTGATTGATTTATTGTTTGTTTAAAATGGGGACAATACCTTTATGAAATTTAAAAAGAAAAGTGTCTAAAGGGAACCTGTTTATTTTTTTTTTATTTTTTTTCACTGTGTAATACAATTACAGGTAACAACCTATTATAAAATTATAAACATTTTAAATAGTATTATTAATAAAAACTGCTTTGCTTTTTCTGCAAGTAATAAATAATTATACCAAATGTCATCTTCCCTTTCTCAAGAAGTTCAGTCCTTTTAGAAGACGTAGATTACACATTTGACATTTTCTTTTCTTTACCTTGACCCACAAAAGAACATGAATATGAAAATGAATATCAATCTGAAATTAAATTTCAAAATTGAAAACGTGTATCACGGGTATATTCGCGTAATTTTGACATAAGAATACATTAATATACATACAAATCATGCTAATGATCTTGGAGAATATGTATAGCATGAGTCCTGTTTGGCATCCACGATCAATCAGCTAGATTTCTAAGACTTAAGATAACTAAGTAAATATAGAACTAGTCTGAAACTACGGCTCAGTGTCCGTCCTGATTTTAGTATTGACGTAGAAAAG
>JAUMHR010000090.1:10476989-10488183 GCA_032361145.1 Enteromius fasciolatus | reverse complement strand
AGGTGGAGCTAAGACACGAGGAAAGGAAGCGAGGAAAGGAAACGAGGATGCACAAATAAGAAATGAGAAGCACCCCTTGTTCTGAGTCTTCAGCCTGTCACAGGAAAGACTTTCACAGAATACCACCGTTTTGAGTCTCTGGCATGTCCAAAGAGATAGTAACAGTTCAACCAAAGTTCTGAGTCTTTCTTAGAGATACAGTAACAGTTCGACCTCCATTCTGAGTCTGAGTCCTACCAAGGAAAGGACTGTATCAGAATACAAGTTCTGAGTCTCCAGCATGTCCAGAAAGACGTTGACAGAATACCATTCTGAACCTCTGGCCCGTGAGGGAAGCGGCAACAACAGATACCAAGTCCTGAGTATCCTGCTTTGAGGCAGCAACAGGTGCGACCATGTTCTGAGACTCCAGCCGGCGAGGAAAGGGATAATCTAAGTTCATACTTCTTTCAGAGTCTTCAGCAGATGCAGCACGTCCTGAGTCTCCATCCTTGAGAGATAAAGCGGATCGACCAAGTTCTGAGTCAGAAGACATACAGACATATGCAACAAGGTTAAGCTCCGGCGAGCAAACCTTTACTCCAAGGCACCTTTGCTTGCGAGTTCCAGGCAAGGACCTTCTGCACCTGCTCCAGAGCCGTATCTGTTCCAGATCTTAGGACCCTTTGGTGCTCAAGGAGATCAGTATCCTCCAGCTCTTCGTGTTCAAGGCTGTTGAAACGGATTCCTGCTCCTTCCCCCTCTGCATTGTTACCAGCACAACCAGTGGATGAAGTCACCGCTACCGGACTGCTCACTCGACCAACTATCACTCGTCCAAACCTCTTCCAGAGACCTTGGCATTGTTGTGTATTATCAGTATATGATTTCCTAATTGACATTAGATATTATATAGCTGATTGCAGTTGATAACAAATAATCGTTTCATATTTGCTTGATGCATAATTTGGTTCTACACCTTATTTTTTTCAGAATAGCTTATCTTTCTAGATAACGTAACTCTGATATAGCAACACCCAACCTGATCACTTGCATTTTATGCATCTTTTGCACTTTATTTTTATTTCATTTAGTAGTTGTGTTTACTCTTGTCTATCTTTTGTTAATAAAATCTATTTTATTACACTTGTGTCTTCCTTGCGTTGAGGATTCAGAAAAGGTTCTACAAGTTAGAGATCCCACCAATCTTTCTTATGTGATGTACTCATAACCACACCCTAAGTGACACGTCATCCAAATTTCACAAGGTCATTGGTGACGCGAGTACCCATCATTATACCATTTTTTACCCTAGGTTGGCGAAAGTGAAATTCACTACAGTAAGCTTCATGTTTCATGCCTTACTTACAAATACAAATGAGATTGGAAGGTAGAATTATTGAACATACGATATTGATTGATGGATCTCAGTGAGTGAGTAAATCCTGGAAGAGAGAGAGGCTGGCAATGGTTGATGCCACTTTATTCCAACTAGATTGCATGAATATAAATGTCGATTGTCAAATATGCATGCATATAAATGTTGCACATCGTGATTTTGCATGTATATTTTGCAACATATTTTGTTGACCCTGGAACAACATTTTAATGCAAAATTATAGTCTTGACCATATCTCTACACCTAAACCTATACCCTATATTTAACTATGAGAACAAAAGTGGGTTTTTCTTAGTTACACACAACATGCAAACATGTCAAGAATCAATATGTCTGGTCAAATGAAATGAACTATAACACTCATAGCTGGCCTGAGGGTCCCTTGAGTGCACTTAAACTTTGACCCTTGAGACCTTTTCAGTCCCTTCTCTAGTCTTTCTCAAACACATTGTGTCACATGAAACATGATCAAGTCCTTGTTCTACCTTTATTCTCTTTCAAATGTATTCCTTATAAAGTATCATTAAAAAAGAGCCATGATCACACATACACATGAATATACAGAGTACTTATGGGTAAAACCATAAAAAAAGTTGAAACTTAGTTCACTTTTAAATAAAAAGTGATTTTGCTGAATCACCCATATACAGCTCCTGAGAAAGTATCATTCAGTACATCTGAATCTTTGCAAATTTTTTTTTTTCGTTTAAGCTGCCCTGCGCAAATTCATTTTGAATCCTGGAACTGATTCATTTGATTCTTCCACAGATTCAGTCCTTTTTTTAAATTAATGTGATTCCATAAATAGATTAGCTTAAAACCCTGCACTGATTGACTTTGAATCCTGGAATGAGTTCATTCGTTCGAGTCCATGCAAAAAATAACACGATTTCCTACTAAAATCAATCACCTGCCAAATTATGTGACCACATCTCAAGTCTGATTCTAAAATAACAAGATTAATTATAACACCTGAAGCACACACTGTAAAAATGACACTGATTTTAGCTGTAAAAAACTGGGAAAACACCATGGTAAAAACTGTTAAATGGTTAATGGAAAATACCAGTAAAATGAACGTTAAACTGACATTCCCAGAATTCCCTGCATTGCATTTTGTTTGAATTTGATGTTTTTTTTTTAAATAACAGTTTCTTCTTAGTTTTTTCTTATCAGTTATGTTTATTATGCTTGTATGTTACATGTAATGTTGTTAAATTAAGTGACTATCATTGTATTGCAAAGGTACAAAACAGATTTTAGTACTTTAATAGTTTGATATATTAACATTATATCAGTTAATGAAATTACAGTATTTAACTTTAAAAAAGTGCATGCTTCAAAATACAACATCACAACAGTCTACTGACAACATACACGCATGCAATATCTCCAAAACCTCAACTTACAAGTTACGGGTAAGGACATACACCCATGACACGCTCTTCTTATCTCACACACCTCCTCAATATCACTTCCTGCCTAACAGGGCACTCTGGTAAACAGCATGCCGTCATCAGCTGAGCTCTGCTTTTAATATGATCAGGAGTCTGGGCGGCTCTGTGCGGCCCACATGCTCATAGAGACCTTGGTAATGAGCGAGAGGCACTTAGCCAACTGGGACCAGGCGAGGGGGCATTGCATCTATCTTTCATCTCATGCGTCGAGGGACGTCTCGGTCTCCCAGGACACTACTAAAACCGTTAAAGATCACAGCCGCGTGCCACGCACCCTTGCTTAAATTAGTGTTTACCGCACTGATAAACAACAACACCTTTTATTATGTCAGGACAATGTGAAGAGTATCCTTAGGGCAGGTAATGGGATAATGAGGAGCGGATACATATTTCAGATACAGAAAAAGTGTTTTGCAAGAAACCAGCCGGGTCTGGTCGTCTGTAGGGGACGGGAGAGAGTGGACTGTAGATGATCGCTGTGACATTAGCTATGTTTCACACACCCAAACAAGGCTGAGCGGGATGGAAAAGCCGTTCTGGCTGAACTTGAGCTGAGTAAAGTTTCAACTCAATTGAAAGAAAAGGTAGGGGTCTGAATCCAATCAGGAGCATGTATATTTAGCATGTAAACACCTGAATGGTTTCACTATTGAATTAAATAATACCTTGCACACGTGTGTAGTGTCGTGATGCACACGTTTAGACATGTTTCATCTTACAAATGTGCATATGTTTATTTACATCTCACATTTTTGAACTAGTCTTTGTCAGTGGAGAATGAAAATGTACTAAATATTGGCTAAAATGTACTTCTGACCAGGATTATTATAGTTAACTAAAACTAAAACCATAGGGGAAAAATCCCTACTTTAAATAAAGTAAATGTTATGTGAAATAAAATAAATGTAGTTTTTGTCTAGTTGCAAAACACTTTTCATTTTCATTTAAAGTACTAAAATAACTCAAATGAAAAAAAAAATAATGCAAATAAATAAAAAAAATTTAAAAGTATAAAAACTAATTAGAATATACTGTAGACATTTAAAAACAAAAAGTAATAAAATGATTCAATATTTTAATTAAAAATTAAAACAGAAAATAGTAAAAATAAAATCTAATTAAAAATATTAACAAAAACTATAGTAGTATATCATTGAAACAGTTATATATCTTCATTTAGTTTAACTAATAAAAATACTAATATAAATAGCAAAAAAATAAATAAATGAAATATTAACTAAAATTAAAGTGAAACTAATATTAATAATTATATATATAAATTTATATAATATTAATAATATAATAAAAATGTACAAAAACTGTTGTTTTTTTTTGCGTTTGATGTATTTGTCAGGTTTCTTTTTCACTTAGTTTACCTTTAATAAAATAACAAAAAATCTATAATAATAACTATACAATAACTATACAAACAAATAATTAAATGTCAATTTAACTTAAAGTGAAAACAGAAAAAAGTTTTCAAATCAAAAAATATTACAAAATATTGTAAAACTGTAATAGCATATGAAAGCTTCAGACATATTGGTTTATTTTTCATTTAGCTGACCTTGAAGAATGAAAATAACTAAAAATAATAAATAAAAAACTCTAGTCATATTTAAAAGAATATAAAAATAAAATCTATTACATTGCATGCTTCTGACATATCTATTAGATTTCTTCCGAAAGACAAAACCGTGTTATCCTTGTGGTGATATTATCGCACCACTTTCTCCAGTTCTGAACGCAGCGACTGAGCACTGAATGTTTGTTCGGAAACCCACATAACGCACACAAATACGTGAATTGAACATTCAGCATCTGTAACTGAAATATAGCGCTGGTAAACATCCCCACAGAGGCTCCAAAAAACAGCGCAGCGGTTTTCTTTTTCACGAGCACGGTGCTAACGAGGTTAGCCACTTAACACACAATAGGCTTTATATTTAAGATGCAGCACGCCTCCCCTCGCTAACTCATGTTAGACCACCCTCCACTGTCCCTGCCCTCCCCTCGTCTTTGTTTATGGCCGAGTATCATTTTAAGCAGTTAGGGCCTGTCACAGACATCCAAATACTTTAATTGGGCCTGATTTACGCCAGCCCAAATTAACAGCATCTCCGTCGTCGAGCACAAACAAGGGGCCCCCGGTAAATCATGGCTCTGTTAATAGGGCCAGGCAAACAGTCAACTAAGTATGCCGTTGCTTTCCCGAGCTCCTCGGGAGTTGACCAGCCCTGTGTGCCTCCTGCTGCAAGGTAATATGCATGACACATTTCCAGGCACTAATTCATTTGTTTAATAATAAGATGTGCTAACCTGCGCCAAAAACAGTGTGGGATTGGAGGAAGCCGGAATGGTACTATTAATCCATGGCTAATCAAAGGGCAGTACTGGAATATTTGGTTTCCTTCTAAAGAATGCTAATGGCGAACAACGCCATCTTCACTTGTTTAATCTCGCCTAACGATATGAAGGAGCCCCTTGACAGGCACAAGAAAAGTCGTCTAATGCATATATAATGTTTGGAGGCAGTTTCTCCAAGAAAACTGTTGATCGAGAGCCCTCAATCAATTATTGAAACCAAGGAGGGCTAATCGAGAGCGGCGGGATTGTGAGAAAAGGAGCGAATTGTAGGAGATTTTTGTGGAGGTCAATGAAGATGTGATAACGGCCTGGTGTAGCCCGTGTGCTCTGAGAGGCGCTTGATTAAGACATCAGGACGACCGCTGAGTTCATGTGTGATAAATAATACAGGAGATGCTTCAACCAGCCCTGCAGGGACCAGTGGAGAGAAGTCAGTCCCCAGACAAATCATTTAAGATTACTTCTGACTCTTCTACCATCAATGCAGACAGACATTGCTCTTATAGTTGTTGACCGATGACAAGTACACCCTCAGAAATAAAGGTACAAAAGCTGTCACTAAGGGCGGTACATTTTCAAAAGATCTAAAAGTTCTATTTTGGTATCCTAAAGATACATATTAGTAGTTAAAGTATTAACTACATATTTGAACCTAATAGGTACAAAAGTGTATCTTTTGAAAAGTTACCGTTGACTTCTGAGAGAGAACCTTTATTTCTGAGAGTGTATGATGTACTGTGCAAATATCTTATATTAACTATTAGTAATTATTTCGTTTATTACACTAATATTACACTATTTTTAAATATTATGTTTAACGATTTAGTAATATAAAAAATATTGCATATTTAATTTTCATTAAATATTTATTTCATTCAATTATATTAGAGATTATTTTTATTAATATTATAATAAAAATATTATAATAAAATAATTACAAAAGAAAAAATCATTTTCATTAAAATCATTTTGGGTGGTTTAAGACAAATCATATAACCTTACCTCTGAATATTTATTTATTTATTTTGCATAAATTAATACAGATTATAATATATTATTATGTTAATATTTAAAAAGAGGCATATGTGTGTATTTTTTTGATATTTTTTTTGTTGATATTTGTGATTCAAGAAATCATAATCATATATATATACAGATTAAGATTGTTTTTTTCCGAAAGCATAGTTTAAACAAATGTTCGCAGTCAACGTCACAAACGTACGTGGTTAGAACTACATCTTTGGACCTGTGATTAGAAGCATAGTTTCTTGTTAGTAAGATATATGGCTTTAATAAACATGCTCTTGGGCACAAGAAGCAAACTAACATGCATTACTATCTTTATCTTCCATTCTATCTAAATATAAAATGCGTTTTAATTATGTATTTTTGCACGTCCATTCTAAACGCTGTTTTTGAAAAGTGCGCATGTGCATAAACGGCTAAGAGAACCCCGGATTTTGGCATAAGAGGGAACCCGCGATGATTCAAAGATCAAATAACAGTGATGACAGTGAACGAAAAATAGTAAATTAATCAGTATGTGTCATGTTCAATACAGCAGCACCTTGTAGATCTCTAATCAGATAAATAGCAGAAGTTATTCCTCCACCACATGCGTCTGACGTCATTAACAATGGCCCCATGTTGTTGAACTAACGTGGTTCAAACAAAAGAGATGCGGCCGTGTTCGGGGAACAGTCGTGACTGGCTAGTTCAGGAAACGCACCCCAGAGCAGTAAGAGTATTTGAAAGGAACAGTGCTGTTATTTTAATGCCTTGTGTCAGGGGTTCTAGTAATAAAAACCGCATAAAAACGACACAGACACAAAACCAAATGTCAGCTAGACAATTCTAAAGGTCAATACCTCCTCTATTTACGGTTTATGTGCAATACAATCACAGATTATGGTTCAATGGATTTACTCTCTTTTAAATATAATCATGACGTACGGTCTGTTCGTCTAATTACCTCCCGTGTAATGACATTCTCAGGAAGGGCCGTCTGGAAAGCCAACGGTGAACAACTGGAGCGCAAATCAACCCGAGATTAGGAATTAATGGCACAAGTACAATTTGCCACGTTAAATCCAATTGGAAGAAAACGTACTCATGAAATGCATCACAAAAAAGGATTATTGTGAGAAAGGAAAGCGTATCCAATTCATTTGAAAGTATGTTCTGTAACTCATTCTGCAAAACTGAAAAGTTCAACTTTTTCTCTCTTTTTAGTATCGGTAGTCATTGCTAAAGCTTTAAAAATGTTATTCAACAATCAAAAGAAACTTTGAAAAGACATCTTGTTCCCACAAAATAGCCAAAATGTCGGATCTAATTTCACAGTTACCTGTTCTGAGCGACTTCAGATCGACCCACCTTCGTGATCCAATTTTGATTGCCTCCTAATCATGTTCTAATTTTGAATGTGGACTTGTTATGCAAAAGAAATGGAGAAACTAATCACGTTTGCTCTGTCGGAGACGGTGCAGGCGAGCGCCGGGGGAGCGTGCCGTGTTGGGGTTATGAAGGAAAAACCACAGCGCGCAGATCTGACAAATGTCAAGTGCCACTGGATGCTTGAAATCAGCCATGCCTGCGTATGACTTCTGCACCGCTGTAGCTTTAAGAGCCTAACTCATATAGTTAGGGAAATGTCCAATTCCCATGTCTAGGCAAAAACCATTACAAGCCCAAATAATTGACTTTCAAAAATCGGTTTCCTTAGCAACAATGAGGAAAAAAGAGAACAAAAGATAGAGCTTTCGTAGAGGAAGATCAACTGTGGAAAGTTGAATCTTGTCTGTTATCCAACGATGACTTGCGGCACAGAAAATAGATCACAAAAGACAATGATTTGATCATTTGAGCTCTTTTTGTTCATTCAATGAAGGTCAAATAGATCCATAAATAGCTTTGGACCCCATTGATTTTCATTGTTTTGCCTCCAAAATATATATACATACACAGGCCTATATATATATATATATATTTAACAGAACTAAAAGAAATCCATACACGTTTGGAACAACAAGAGAGTGAGTAAATTATGACAGAAATTGCATTTTTTTGGGTGAATTATTGCATAAAAGACAACTGCATCCTGCATCCATTTAATCACCCGCCAGAGACAAAACAACAGATAATATCTATATTTTATTAAATATATTCTATATTTAAGTCAATTATATTGTCAATAAACCAAATTAGGGGTTAAATGCAAAATATGAATTATTTATTAATTAATTTACTCTTCCTATCAGTCTTTACATTTGTAACAAAATAACTGAAAGTTAATTTACCAGACCAAACAAAAGTACATAATCATGTTATATAGTCAGTTAAACTGTCTGTTCACCAAGTTAAGGGTTAATTAAAATCAAAAGGAACATATTTACTTATTTATTTATTTATTTGTAATGATGACAAAATTGTGAATTTACATTAAATGGCAACTTTTTACACATCCCATGCAGTCTTTAGGAACATTTTCATCAAAATAATTGAACAATTAATTAACCACCAGACCAAAAAAACACTTTACATTTAAATTTTAATTTAAGCCAATTAAACTGTCAATTAAACAAATTAGGGGTTAAGTACCAAATCAAAATGAGTAATTTTTTCAGGAAGAGTAGGAACGAGCAATTACTGGAGTGATTATTATGTTGGAATGGATAAGTGCGCTAAACTGAATAATCGCTATAAGCACTTAGCGCCAGATTCACGACTGTGTCAGGGTAGACACCGATACACACAGATGAACAAATCCAAGCGTGAGCACAGCTTAGCATTACGAAGCATTGCCTGATCGATTAAGGCTGAAATTGAGCTGAAACACAGTTCTTCATTACCAGAATCAGAAGATTTTCAGCTGTGCCTATTTAATCTGGCCGATTACAAGATTTGTCTTTGAGCTGAATGCCCTGCGCTCATAACATGACCTAAAGAACCATTTCACAGCTGCATTGTGAACCATAAGTTATAGCTTTTAGGTGAACCTTGACCCCAGTTTTATATGGACCCCATATATTCACTTAAATGCATGAAATAGTGTGAATTAATATAGAGATAACTCCAAATGTCATGACACCGTAAAGCTTACCCGTGCTCCTTCAGGAAATATGAAACGCTCTTCACAGGGAATGCTAATATTGAGGATAGGTGACAGCAGTGGCTCTGTTTCATTATATTCCCACCCTGTTAATCTAATACACAATTCATTCATTGACTATTCTCATAACCAATAAGAGTCATGATAATTGTTTCCAGTACAATTTAGGACCTAAAATAAATAAATAAAAGTTCAAAGATTACACAGTTAGAATAAAGTAGCATAATGCTAAAGGGTCCTGAATTCTTACCATATGCCTAGATGCTAATACTAACATGTAATCCATTGTCTAAGCTGCATATGAGCCTCCCATTCCTGAATAGCACTAGGCCTCTCAGTAAGCCTGTTCTCGTAGCAGTAAGTATTCAGTTTTCTCTCTTGTGGTCAATAGACGCACGATGGCAATCAGGGGGCAAAGCAGATTTCAGCAGGTATCAGTCTTCCTCTTCGTAGCAATTAGCCTAGCGCTATTACTACGCACTGATATCTGCTGAGACAGGCACTAAAGCTCGGGCTGACACGGACCAGCTGATTAGCCAAGCTTAATTAGCCACGCTGCCTTTTAAATGGGGAAATCTGACTCTGCCTTTAAACCTCAGTTGGGACCAAAGACAGTGGAGCTGAGAAGACCGTTTCAGCACCTTAATGATGCTAAAATGGACCGCTTCAGACCGCGGAGAGAAATCAAGAGCGGCAGCGCAGTGCGGATAATAACCAATTGGAAAAGGTCAAAAACAACATACTGTTAAATAAGCCATTTGGAAATTTTGTGGGATAAATGCAGTGCGAACACGAGAGGCTGAAAGGCTAATGCTATATGCTAAAGGGAGCACAGAGATATGCTTTAGCAGCAGAAGATGCCAGGTGTTATTTGAAAAAAAAAAACAGCCCCAAAAATCGATAGTCTGTCATATGTCACAGTCAGGAGATTGTAAAAATTCTAATGCGTTCATTGATACTAGATGTCACTCACTGCAGTTTGTTTGTATGTGTTTAAAGAGCAGTTGTGAATCTCAGCTGGAGC
The DNA here is from genome assembly GCA_032361145.1 of Enteromius fasciolatus. Taxonomy (NCBI): domain Eukaryota; kingdom Metazoa; phylum Chordata; class Actinopteri; order Cypriniformes; family Cyprinidae; genus Enteromius; species Enteromius fasciolatus. The sequence continues at coordinate 10,477,846 of JAUMHR010000090.1, read as the reverse complement.
TAAACCAAAACATACTCTTAAATAAGCCATTTGGATATTTTGTTGGATAAATTGAGTGAATGTGAGAAGCTGAAAGGCTAATGCTAAAGGGAGTATGAAGGTTTGTGCATCAGTAATGAAATAGGCTAAGTTTGATTTGAAGAGAAATCAAATATCAAGGTCTCAGATATAGGAAATATCCTGTGAATTTGACAAATAGGACATCTAATTAATGCTAGCATGTGTATCAATGTAACTAGATGTTGTCCATTTTGGTAAATAAGTCTTGGAGCCCTGCTGAAAAAATAGCATATGCTGATTAGGTAGGTTTTGAAGCTGGTATGCTGGTTTAAGCTGGTCCTTGTTCGAGGAGTAAACCAGCAAAAACAAAACAGCTTAAACCAGCAAAAGGATCAGCAAAAGACCAACATAAACCATCATATGCTGTTTTTTCAGCAGGGAGCTAAAACAAAAATAATAAAGGTATTTGGAAATATTCTCTGTTTAAAGAAACAGGATATGCTGGTTGTATGTTTTGAAGCTGGGATGCTGATCCTTTTGCTTGTTTATTCTGGTCCTTTGCTAGTCCTTTGCTGGTTCATGCTGGTCCTTTGCCAGCATGTGACCAGCATAAACCAGCAAAAGGACCAGCTTAAACCAGCACGTGACCAGCATAAACCAGCAAAAGGAACAGTTTAAACCAGCATAAACCAGCAAAGGACCAGCTTAAACCAGCATAAACCAGCAAAAGGACCAGCTTAAACCAGCACGTGACCAGCATAAACCAGCAAAAGGACCAGCTTAAACCAGCAAAGGACCAGCTTAAACCAGCATAAACCAGCAAAAGGACCAGCTTAAACTAGCATAAACCAGCAAAG
>JAUMHR010000090.1:10434998-10451961 GCA_032361145.1 Enteromius fasciolatus | reverse complement strand
AAGTCAGAATTGCGAGATATAGTCAATATTGTGAGATATAGTCAGAATTGCATGATATAAAGTCAATTGCATGAAATAAAGTCAGAATTGCGAGATATAGACAGAATTGCGAGATATAGTCAGAATTGCATGATATAAAGTCAATTGCATGATATAAAGTCAGAATTGTGAGATATGAAGTGACATAAAGTCAGAATTGCATGATATAAAGTCAATTGTGAGATCTAGTCAGAATTGTGAGATATAGTCAGAATTGCATGATATAAAGTCAGAATTGTGAGATACTGTATGAAGTGACATGAAGTCAGAATTCCATGATATAAAGTCAATTGCGAGATATAAAGTCAGAATTGCAAGTTTATATCTCCCAATTCTGACTTCCATACAACGCTGTTTTTTTACAGTACATATGTTAAAATAATTAAAGGTAAATAAATACATTTTTGAGTTCTTTCAAACTCATTAAAAAACTCCATAACCCCAAAACTATAGAACAGTGTGTGTGTGTGTGTGTGTGTGTGTGAAATTAGTAGCATTTATGTGTTAACTTTTTTATGAAACTAAAATTTGAATTTATTTGTACTTTATTTTAATAAATTTTATTTTTTATTGAGACAAATATAAAATTTGTCATGTCACAGCTTTGATGGCTTTATTATAAAAAAGTGGAAAATAGTAGCAGAATAAGTAAGCAGAATAAGTCTTAAAAATCTAGCAGGTTTTAAAATCCTTAAAAGATCAAGATCGTAGCAAAGATAAATGACGCGTTTACGCTATGCTAAACAAACATCTTGTAGTTAAGCAGTTGATAAGCATGGCTGATCAAGTGCTCCATCTGAGACACAGAGGTGCCTCACTTTAGAACTCAAGACTTAAGCAAGATGTCTGAGCGAGACGACGGACAACGGCTGCCATGGCAATGGAGCAAGCACAATGAAAGCATGAGGAATGTTTTGGGGGGATTAGCATTGCTCTTTTCCTCTCTGAGTGGACATTCATTTGTCAGAACTCTCGTACAAGACACTCCAACCCTCTGGGCAAAGAAAGTCCTTCAGTTTCAACTGAGCGAGGAGGAGATGGGCTCAAATTAGTGAGGAGCGAGAGAAAGAAGACAGATTGAGAGAGTTCAGGAAAAAACTCATAAGAGGTGCCTCTATCTCGAGCAGCGTGGATCTCAGGTAACCGGCCGTGAGACTTAACTGAAAGTGAAATCTGATGCACACAATAGCTGGAGGCCACAACACAGGGAGCAACACACAATCAAAGCTCTGTTCTCATCTCTGCAATACACCCCGAAAGACCTCAACACCGCTTAAAGGCGTAGTTCAGCTTAAAATTACAATATGCTGAAACTTTCCTCACCCTCAGGCCAGCTGAAATATTGATAAGTTTGTTTCTTCATCAGAACAGGTGGAGAAATGAAGCATTCCATCACTTGCTCATCAGAGCTCTGCAGTGAATGGGTGCCGTCAGAATGAGAGTTCAAACAGCTGATAAAAACATCACAATAATCCACACCAATGCAGTCCATCAATTAATGTCTTGTGAAGAGAAAAGAGACATATTCATAAGAAACAAATCCATTATTAAGATGTTTTTAATTCAAACCATTGCGTCATGCTAAAATATTAGGTCTCTGTTCATAATATTGCTTTCTCCAGTGTTTTTATCGGCTCATTCTGACGGCACCCATTCACTGCAGAGGATTCATTAGTGAGCAGGTGATGGAATGCTACATTTCTCTAAATCTGTTCTGATAAAGAAACAAACTCATCTCATCTACAGCACATTTTCATTTTTAAAGTAAACAATGCAGCATCAGAAATAGACAGTATAAACTTACAGGACGTAGCCTTCTGTGCAGCTGTGGCAAATCTCTGGATCATCTGTTGTAGACACACAATGGTATAAGTGAGAATTCATGAATAATCAGTCATAAATGTACACTAATGAATTGTGCTGTTAAAATACTAAGATGTAAAATGTTTACCTGTAGAACATGTTTTACAGCCAATCCCACAGTCTATACATTCTTGCGTATCCGGGTCCTGAACTTGACCTGTGGTTCAAGCAAATGTCTGTGACTATTGTCTGTGTGTGTTACATGATTGTTTAGAGGTTATAGTTAGTTCCTGTTTTCAAAAAAACAGGGGGGTTCAGTCCATGAAACAGCAAAAAAAACAAAAAAAATATCTATATATATATATATATATATATATAATAGACACATAAATTATTTATATGAATACATTTGTTGAATAAATGAGGCAAATGATATGTGAACAAACTATGCAAAAATGTAGATGTAAAACAAGATGTAAAAACACTGATAATAATAATACATTTTTTTTAATAACAAAGTGTACATACTGATATAGATAAAAGTGGATTAATAAAATTAATACTTAAATGTGTATTTTGAAATCTTTTTCTTTTTGAATGTGACCAGTGCCTGGAAAAAAACCTTCAGAATCTGAAGAACCTTCTTTCGCTACAAAGAACCTTTATTGAAATATGTAAAGGTTCTTTATGGAACCATTTGTGACCCGCTCTGGTGAAATGGGTCGGAAGTCGCAACGCTCCATTTTAAGATACGGCCTGATAATGTGGAAAAACAAATGAAAAAAGAGATTTTTGTCTTTTTTAAGCTAATTTCAAAGAACAGACATTCGAAAATAATCTCCCAAAGTTTTGTAGATAATTGAGTTAAGGTATTTAAATGACTATTAAAGTTAACTTAACCTCATAAGGTCGTTATCCCGGTACCGCAAAAATTATTTATTAATATATAATTAATATATTGAGTACAAATATAAACATATAGGTGCATCTCAATAAATTAGAATGTCATGGAAAAGTTCATTTATTTCAGCAATTCAACTCAAATTGTGAAACTTAAATAAACTTAATACACACAGACTGAAGTAGTTTAAGTCTTCGGTCCTTTTTATTGTGATGATTTAGGCTGAGATTTAACAAAAACCCACCAATTCACAAAACATCTCAACAAACTAGAATATGGTGACATGTCAATCAGCTAATCAACTCAAAACACCTGCAAATGTTTCCTGAGCCTTCAAAATGGTCTCTCACTTTGGTTCGCTAGGCTACACAATCATGGGGACGACTGCTGTTCTAACAGTTGTCCAGAAGACAACCATTGACACCCTTCACAAGGAGGGTAAGTCATAAACATTCATAGAAGCTGGCTGTTCACAGAGTGCTGTATCCAAGCATGTTAACAGAAAGTTGAGTGGAAGGAAAAAGTGTGGAAGAAAAAGATGCACAACCAACCTAGAGAACCACGGCATTATGAGGAATGTCAAGATATTTGGCTACAGTTGTCGTATTCCTCTTCTTAAGACACTCCTGAACCACAGACAACATCAGAGGCGTCTTACCTGGGTTAAGGAGAAGAAGAACTGGACTGTTGCCCAGTGGTCCTAAGTCCTCTTTTCAGATGAGAGCAGGTTTTATATTTCATGTGGAAACCAAGGTCCCAGAGTCTGGAGGAAGGGTGGAGAAGCTCATAGCCCAAGTTGCATGAAGTCCAGAGTTAAGTTTCCACAGTCTGTGATGATGCAATGTCATCTGCTGGTGTTGGTCCATTGTGTTTTTTGAAAACCAACGTCACTGCACCAGTTTATTTTGGAGCACTTCATGCTTCCTTCTGCTGCCTATTTTTTTACTTAATACGAGTTTTACAATTTGAGTTGAATTACTAAAATTAATAAACTTTTCCACGATATTCTAATTCATTGAGATGCACCTGTATATAGTATCTTTTGAAAGCTTACAATCTAAACCTTTAAAATGCATGCATCAATATTGCATTTATGTTACACGAAGTAAGATAATAAGGTCTGAAGTCGCCCCCACAAACAAGTCATCTCCCCATAATCATATTCATAATAGACAAAAAGCTTCTTCTGCGGCATCGTGAAGTGCCTTTATTTTTAAGAGTGTATCATGCAACCTTGATTTAGTTCACTTATATCATTTTTACTTCTGGTGATTATATTTAGGCTGTTTATTTGTGAAGGTTATCATGATGAACAAAACGAGTTTGTTTCACAAATGTCAATGGAAAAATCCTGTAAAATGTTTGGCGCAGGAACCAGGAAGATGCTAACTTCAGGTTGGCCTGCAAAAATATGCCATCGCTGCAGCGCTCTATTCTGTCATCTGAACAATGCATTTTATAGAAAGACAAACTCACCAACTCCACAGAGGACTGTCAGACAGATGCCGCTCTGAAGATTGTAGCCTTCTCTGCACTTAGCACAAACGTTGGCGTCAGCACAGATCTCACAGTTAGGCATGCATGGAAGACAGGTGTACTGCTCTCTGTCTGGATAAAACTCTCGTGGGCAGTGTAGCCTGCAGTGGCCCTGATACAAGAAACGCTCCTTCCCCTCCTCATCTGAAATCACACACAAAACACATGTGACGTGGCTCCAAATGACCTTTATTTGAATCATGATCCAGTTACACTGATCAGAGGTTAGATTCATGTTTGAATTGCTTATATGTATATATGTGTGACTGTGTGTTGCGAGGAAACTGCATGTACTTTGGTGATATGGATCACTCTCTTAATAAATCAAATTTTAAGTCTAGTTGTCACTTTTGTAATGCATCAGGACAATTTACTTTTGAGCTATTGTTATTCTGTTATCATCATTGTTTTTGCAGTACAAAAAATCATTACTGTGGTCTATAAATTATTTGCTGTTTAAAAATATAGCAAATATATACAGTATCATTTATTTATTTGAGAAATAAATACTTATATTTAGCATAGGCACCTACAGTAGTACTTTTACACTCTTACCAAAAATATACAAAGAAATACATTTAGAATAACTGTTGTTATTTTGTAAAATATCGAGTTTTTACAAAAATATTAAGCAGCACAACTATTTTCAACATTGATATAACAATGACATGTTTCTACAGCAGCAAATCAAGGCATATCGCATATTTTACGGGGTGGCTACTTCGAACAAATTCATATGACCGCACTCGTAAAATTTTTGCTCAGTTGTACATGTTTTATGAGTTGCCAATATATGAATTTGTACGAATGACCTACACCTAACCCGCCCCTAAACATACCCGTCACCAGGGTTTAGACAAATTGTACAAAATCATACGAGTGAGGTCGTACGAATTCCTACGAATTGGACACTTCGTAAAACACATATGAATTGGTCGTGAGACTGTGTTGTTTCTAAAGGATCATGTGACACTTAAAAACTGAGAAATGATACTGATTGCATCATCAGATTAAATTGCATTTTAAACAAACAGTAAGAGACTTAAAATTAAAGAAAATGTTAATAAGAACTTTTGACGAAAATAATGTTTAATGCATAATATCTCTAAAATCTTAAAAATAAGTTTCACTTTCTTTATGAACTGAATAAAATAAAATAAAACCAGGACATGTTCTTTTGTGTAAAATAAATGGGTTGAAAGATAAGATTACTCTTTCTGCAAACAATCACTAAAACTGAAACTCGGATATCAACATCTGCTTGTGTCTATCAACTCTTCTTTAAATAGAAGCAGTAGCAGTGATCTGGCTGACAGTTTTTCGCCTAGACCGGGATACATAAACAAGGTCTATGGAGAGCGAACGGGCACTTTTGGCAATGTTGTAGTATGCAAGGTCTCCCCCTTCAACCACCTTGGGCTGTAGAGAGAGATTAAGATTTACAGCACAATTCTTTGAGATGGTTGAAAAGGAGGGATGGCAACCATGAACGCCTACTAAACAGAATTCAAAAGAGCGGCTTGGTTTGCTGAAGACCAGTGTTTACTTATTAATTCTGTACTATTAAAGGGATAGTTCAGCCAAAAATTTTAATTCCCTTTTCATTTACTCACCCACATTCCGTTCAAACACGTATGCTTTTATTAATGAGCAACAATGGGTGGCGAGATTGGCAAATATTGACCTACATTATTATCTCTTCCAAAGACTTGTTCTATTCTACATGGAACACTGGACATCGTAATGCATTAGTACTTTGGAGCTTGATTCAGCTAAGATTCTGGCCGAACTGTCCCTTTAACTACCCAGAATTCTTTGCTATTGAAACCACTGAAAAAGAAATGGCATAACAAAAACATACAGACAAAGTGTGTCCTAATAAATAACCTAGTGCATGTAATGTGTGCACACTGAAAAATTCCAACATTAGGAAGCGCTCTTCAAATACCCAAATGACGCACTGATTTATCTGATGAAACAAAGAATGGAAAGCTTCCTGCACTTAATGGTCTCATCTTTAAAGGCACAGTTCTCCCAAAAAAGAAAAATATGTCAACATTTACTCCACTTGATACTATTTTGGGACACAAACAGTTGACGGCAGCCATTGACTTCCATAGGAATCATAGTCTGGTCTTTAATAGTGTTCTAAAACATTATTTATTCATCATTCATCTAACACATTTAAATGTCACTTGTTTTAGAACATTCAGAGAAAAAAATGATACAAAATGAAACGGTATTGTTTTCTCTAAGATTCTAATTAACCAAGAGTAACATTTAGAGACAGAAATGTTTTAATACCTAATGGGAACATTAGCAAAACTTGCTTAAAGCATATTTTGTTAGCAACAGAAAAGATTTTATAATTTAGTAACCTAGCCTATGGGTAACTGACATAGGTCACAGTTTGGATTGCTGGGGCTGAGGCTAAAGTAAATGCCAATTAGCATAACTTGAGGTATTTGTTAACTATGTCCAAACAGAAACATTATCAACTTGCACAATGCTGTAAAGGAAGTGGTCTCTCCTTTTCCCACTCCCGCGTTTGGCAGTTTAAAGGCTAGTCTAATCTAAAACTTCCTCAGTGCTGTCGATTACTGCTCGAAATCATAATAGGTTCATTCACGGAGGGGACCTTGATTTCAACTCTTCCTGTAATTAAAAGTGCGAAACACTTTCATGTTTGAGGCCACTAAACAAACTCTCTTTTGAGGTAAATCAGTCTTTGTCACGTTGATAAATAGGGAGAGCTGCTCCATTGTTTGACCGCAGCAGCTGTGCAGGGACGACTGGAGGTTTGCCTTCCCAATTGTCTCTTGGAAAAGCCCCTTTGTGAACCTGCACAATGCTGCCACAGAATCCTATCATTCAAATAGCCAAAACAACGCAAAAACACTAAAGATGTATTTGGAAAAAAATCTGATCGTAGCTTAGAAACTCATTGAATGGCTCAGCTCCAAATACGAGTTTGTACTCCTTTAACTTAATAGTTATAATAGTTTTACTCCTATAACTTCATAGTTGTGATTACGTTCTGAAAACATCACATCATTGTTCTACTGCGCACGCGCACTGCGGAATTGTCCCAATGGAGGCACCTGTTTGATCCAATAGATACTTAAGTGTTAAACTTTAAAGAATATTATAGTGAAGTATTACTTACCTAAACCACAAGCGGTGCACTCGAATAGCTCATGGCCCTTACACTCCGTGCAGGTGGGATGACATGAAGCGCACTGATTTTTTAGTAAGAACTGTCCGCTGGGACAGGACAGCGCCGGCGATCTGGACTGAATACAACCGAAACAGCATAACGATAAAATAAAGAGCGTCGAACCGGCGTTCATCGTTCGCAATGTTGTACAGCGCATCTAGTCGCCATACACACACTCACACACAGTTCATTCAGCGAAATGGGTCAGTCCTGCGCTGCCAGTGACAACGAGCGTCTAAATAACAAACTTGCCCAACAAGTTGCTTTCAAGGGGATTGGTCAACAGGCCTCCGGGGTCCACCCATTCCTCTGCTTCATTCCGCATTAAAGACAAAGTTATGCACGAACGCAACATGCTTTATTATGCAGTATTCGTGAAGTACTTATACATACAGACGCACGAGCGTTATGTTCAAGTTTCATTTTTCTGAGAAAAACAGCAATCAGTGACAAGTACGTCAAAATATAAATGTATTAAAAAAATAGTAATATATATATATATATATATATATATATATAGTTGTTAATAAGATCTGAAAATACGTAAAAGTAAATTCAAATATTTCTAAAAGTATCTTCATATTCAGTCCTATAATATTATTATTATTATTATTGTTATATTGGTGTGTATTACGAATTAATAAATAACAATATTATTGTTATTCATAATAATAATAATATGTATTATTATTAATATTGAAATCGATAGCCCACTGTAAAACCCTGTTCATTAGATTAACTTGTTACTAAAATCTTTAAACTGTGATTATATACAAGCATAAATTGTCTGATATTATTTAACAGTTATAAGTACAAAGTATTTCATAACGAATACTAAATTTTTTAACAAATATAATATTATTATATTAATAATAATATATTAGGGATATAAAAGGTAGTAGTCAGCTGTAAAAAATAAATAAATTAATAAATAAATATAGCTGTGAGCAGCTATTACCGGGGTTCGAGCATTTTAAGGCCTTTGAGGTTGAATAGGGACACCTGGGTGTATGGCTGACACATCGAAAGCACATCGAAAATGGACAATAGGCGAATAGACACAAACACACATACACATGCACACAGACAAACAGAAATGAAATGGTTAAAATATTATATTAATACAAACATGGACAGACACACACACAAATTAAAATGCACGGATATACATTCACACACACTGTGTTGCAATTTTAGATATTTGAAGGTGACAGTTATTGGAAGTCTTCTATTTTAAAGAGATAATGTTATTTTCATGTTTCACTGTAATAATTATCTGTCAATTGTATGAAGTGTATAAGCAAAATAGCAAACTTTAAATAAATGTGATTTTAAATTTTTTAATAGAGATTTTATAATGTCTCCATCAGCAAACATGCGTGCTCATAAGTGGTCTTCCGCTGCTATCTAGTGGTTTTAAATAAAGGTCATCCACTCTGGAAATATTGTTTTTGAGGCATTATTTAATGGTTATAGTGCTACCTATAGTCTTAGTTCTGAGACTTTTCAGGCTTGCTAAGACTCATCTGTTTTAACCACGTTTTATAAAGTTTTGTATTTTTGTTTAGCTTTTATAGGCTTTTGAGTATATGTGGCCACACCCCCTTTTTAAATGACCCTGTTATAGCTGACCAAAGTACAATATTCAATATTTTTTTGAAAATTATTAATCTAGAGAGTCCAGAAAATTGGACTAAAGTTGGGGCATATACAAAATCAACATTTCAACTTTTTTTTCTTCAATTATTGATACTTGATGTCCACAGATTATTTCTGCAGTGGTTTGGTTTCGATCGGGCACAAAAACTTTTTATTATTCACAAAATATACATAACAAATTACTCATTGGTTCACTTAGTTATCTGACCATATGGGAAAAACATAAAAGAAAAAAAAATGCATGAAAAACACGAATGACTATTTTTAATTTACATTAAATGTGTTTTTAGAAGTAAAACATAATAAATAAATACAAAGAACTGACTTGTGAGTAAGTGAAAATGAGTAAGAGACATTCCCATAATTCTCTGTACAGTTTTTTTTTTAACCTAATAGTTATCAACAAACATATCTCTGAGTCTCTCTGTTGCACATCTTATAAAACACTTCTTAAAGTAGATTTGTTAATTCTTTTTGGCAAATTTGCTCTGAGTCCAAATTAGATGTGAGCAGGATTTTCAGGCCACTCCAAAAACAGGATTAATAAGGACACACATTCACCTTCTGGTTCCAAGCCACTTCAGTGTAGTTGTTATTGCTTGCTATTTTGGGTCACTTTCCTGTTGAAGGAAGCCATACAGAGCTCATGCTGGGGTTTAAGTATAGAATCTTCCTTTATAGCCTCTCACGCTTCAGATTTTTTTTTTTTGCCAAACTACATATGAGTTTATTTCAAACAAACCTTAATACATTAACTTCCAGATTTAAGAAATGCTGCGTGCTATTGTTGTCTTGTGTGCTTTTATCATTTCTGTACCAGAGGACTTCAGCTCCTGTGAATCTGTTTCGGTTTTATGCACTTGGATCATATTGATACAGTCCCATATTTTGATGCATTTCAACTCTAAAAAAATATTTTAAAGAAATGAAATGATTATAAAATAAAAATAACAACCACAATATTTGACATAGGCATTCCAAGGATTTCAAAGAAAAATATGTTTCTGAGGATCCTGCTTGACAGTGTGTAAATCAACAGTCTGTGGCGAGCAGCTCAGTGCAAACCTATGAAGAGAAATGATCAGCAGAGGGCGCCAGAGTGTGTGCTATTACTGATGCAGACCGAACAACATCCTTTTCGTTGTTTCAGGAGGAAGTCTTAATGTTGTTGTTGATGATGATGATGTTTTAACATTCTTTGTTCTTCTGCATAAAATCTAAACTTCCAGTTCAATTTAGTATCGTAGCGTTATGATAAATGCTCATGTTGTCAAAGGGAAATTTATTTCTTCATTCATTTGTTTTATTTGTTTGTATGTTTGCTTGCTTGCTCGCAGATGACTTATTATATTTAATCTAATAATAATAATAACAACAAACAAGCCAATAGCCTAAATAAATGTAAAAGTTAAAATAAATAAATAAAGCAAGAAATATATCAATTGTCCCCTAAATAAAAATGAAAACAGCAACAAAACAACATTATAATAATATTAAATATAAAAGTCATAAATATAATAATAAAATAACAAAATTATAAAATGACAGCAACAAGCATAAGAATATTTTAAACATAGAATGATTAAATATAATGATAAAATAAAATTAATCAACAACAATAATAATAATCATTACAAAAATATTAAGTAAAAAGTGTTAAATAATAAATACAATAACAAAATATTAAATAAAACATGGATGTAAAATAAACAAAGAGAATATACAAATAAATAAATGTAATAATAAAAGGCAAACAAAAATTAAAACAACAACAGCAATGCAATAATAATAACAAAAATTAAACTGCTATCCAACAGGAACTTCTTGCTGAACATTTTTAACTAGAATCTGAAGACACAACTGACTAATATTTCAATGTAAAATGTACAAATCAACACCAAGTACCAGCCCCTTTTTGTTGATTGACATTTAAAGCCATCCATTAAAATAAATCCTTCTTGAGGAAATGGAAATTGAGTAAAAAATTATTCACAAAAAAAATAAAAAAAACTGTATAAAAGTATAATATAGACATAATAAATATACATAATATTTATATAATTTTGATATATTTATATTTAAATATTATATATTTATATAAAGCAATTCTGCTTTTCTGTTTTATACATAGGCTGTATTTAAAAAAAAATATTAAAGAATGCTTTAGCTGTATATTAGAATGTTCATTCTAATATGTTAATTATATATATATATATATATATATATATATATATATATATATATATTATATAAAATGAACAACATAAAAAATATGATATTGTTTATATTATGTAATAAAGGTAAATAATTAACAGTGTGTTTTGATAGCCTTTTATTTTCATACAAAAGGTCTTTCTGGTCGTGTATAAAAAGTGTGTGACACCACAGACCCCGATAGCAATCCTAAAGCAGCCGTTTTCCACGGTGGGCGGAGTCTGCAGCTCATTTACAACGTCATTCAATAGGCGTGAGAGTGGGTTGTGGGCGGAGTCTCTTGCTCCTTTACGTCATTCAAGAGGGGGTAAGAGATGAGGTGGGCGTGTCTTCGCTTCCACTGCTGCATCAGTGAATGACATGAGGATGTGAAAGAATACAGCGGGCTGGGCATATGATTTTAAAGCCATTCTCGAACGGACTGCTATATGGACGATGAGGAATAAACTAAGGACTGACTGAGGAACGGTAAGACGCGTCTTAAATGATAGCTTGCTGGCGTAAGGAGCATCCGTGTGCAATAAGAGGAGATCCAGGTGCACCTGTCTTCTGTACGTGCCTGGACCGCTATAAGACGCATCTTGCGGGTATACAGTGTTTTTATTTATTTATTTTCACAATCGAGGCCGGTTTGAACAAAGAAACTTGGCTGGGATAATAAATAGCCGATTATTTTGGTGGATATGAGGTAAGGGCGTCTTTTCAGCGCATCATCATCAAATGCATTGCGATATGATTGGGGATTGAATTTTCTTTGTCTGTTGACACATTATATGGCTATATATCAGTAGGGGCTGGGACTGTTGCGTAACAGGCTGAACAGAAAATCCGTTTATGGATTACAAAAGAATGATCAAACGTATAATATTTGATGCGAGAGAAGGATGATGGTGGATGCTTTCTTGTTCACTGCCTCTGTATGCACACATCTCTATCAGAAATCGGCATGCTCTGGTTAATGTGTGTCAGAAAGGCTCTCTGGTTATTCAATCTATAGATGCTTTTAATATATAGCCTACTTTATAGGTGCTGTGGGCTGAAGGTACCTGTAAACAATCTACTAGCTATCCACCAATGGTGCGTTTAGGCCCTGAGCTGGGGCTGTTGGGCTCAGTATTTTCTCTTTTATTAAGATTAAAGGGTTTTTTGTTGTTGTTGTTTTATTTTTTGGTCAAACTTTGGTCAAGTTTTAGACGTTACGAAACGGTTTAGGAAATATCATTAATATTATGAGTTGGATATTCAACCAGGTGGTTGTAACTTCTAGAGGTCTTCAAGATGACTTAAAATAAATTAAGGTACGAAAAGCATAATGTACAGTTGGTCACCAAATAAATACATATCCTAAACCAAGAAAAAGATCAAATTAATTACATATAATAATTTTTTTATCTTATATAGAGACCATTCTGCATCCATAAATGGATGAATCACTACTCTATTCATATGTATTTCCAATATGTATGTATATAGCACATAAAATGATAAATATAAAGATAACTGCAAGGATTATTATATAGCAGTGTCCACACCAACACACAATACGTTTCCATTGCCGTTTTGTCACCTGCTGCTTTAAATGCGTCCGAACTAGATTCTGAGTGGCTGTCAATGTTTTTGTTGTTTATCACTGGAAAATTGTTCTGTAAGTGATTCCAGTGATATTGTTGTTTCACTGCGTCTTTGTTGTTATAGCTGTGATGTGGACTCTGCTATATCGTTCTCATTATAGTTAGCGTACTTGGTGTGAACGAGGTTTAAACCAGTGCTTTAATAAGAATAAACATAAATGTACATCTACAAAAGCTAAACAGCTACATTGTGAAACAGCTGCAGTTAGTAAACAAACAAAACCACCCATCCGGGCCAGAAGGTGTCCGTATAGAGTCCAACAAGAGCCAGATAAATGTTTAGCAAAAACTTACTGACTGCCCCTTTGAGCTTCATTTAATTTATGGGATGTTGTGAGTTTGTAGGGTTTGTAGCAGGCTAAAAGTAAAATCGAATCTTTGATTTTTGACATTTGAACTTGTATAAAAGTTGTGTGCTTGTGGTTTCTTAAGAATGTCAGTCAGGGGGAAAGTTTCAGTTCAGGCTATCACGCACTTGTCAGATTGTTTTAGCATCAAACGGACCCACAAGATCGCCAGCTGACTTGCTGACACCTCTAGGCGCACTGAATCCTTTGGAAAATATTTTCTTTTCTTATTAACAGCTTGTCTGTAACAGGAAACCTTCACACGTTAGAAGGTAGATTTCTCTGGCAATGTGCAAACAGGCTTTGGAAAAGTTTGTGTGCTGCATTTCTTTTGAGAGTTTACTGATGTGTGTGTGTAGGCCTTTATATATATATATATATATCCAGTTATCCAGTATTGTTAATTTCTGATGCTGTAGTACAACTAAAATAATGCAAACGTATAATATTGATCTACATTCTGAGTTCAAAGTCGTAAATCTTACTAGGGACTTAAGGTTAAACTCAAAGCATTAGGAAATAATAAATAGACAGAGAGATATTTTATTGATCCTTGAGGGGAAATTTGAAAAGGCCAAAGAGGTTTCTCTGAGATGCGATGGATGCGACACATTTAGTTGCATTCCACTTTCATGGCAGAAAAGCCACACTCTTTAGGGCGGATGGACTTCCTTTTGGTTGTTTTATCATATATTAAATGTTGCGCTAGGTAGCACACATGAACACGTATGACCTTGACCTGGTTGTTTCAGATGCTGTCATACAATCTGACATGCCCCTGTTGACTCAGTCTGCAAGACTCCAGCTTTTTTACTTCTCTGAAACTGAGAAAGGAGACAGATGGGATGATCAGGGCAAGGCACCAAAGCAGAAACCCCGGGCCGTAGAAGCCACTGAGGGCCTGTGCGTGACAGGGCACCAGGGGATAATGTCTGGCAACCGATCAGTGTCTACATGGAATTCTGTCCACTTTACTGAGAGCAGCTCTCTGTAATCAGACATAAAATTAATTCATTTGTTAAAAGAGATAACAGGCTTTGATGCTTTATAGTGCTTTTGAGGTTTCGAGGTTGGTTACTTTCAGCTTTTGTTATAATTTGACATTGGAGATACATTAAAAAGTCCTGTTCAGATCAAGAATAATAACTCTACTAATAACTAGTTTTGTCAAATGCCACATGAAACGCTCAAACTATTTAAAGTCTGTTTAGATTCTGATTGGTTGGAGCTTTTTTTTTTCATCAAATGCAAAAAGTTATATAGTTTATTTGTGAACTTTAATAATTAGAAAAGTTTTTAAAAGTACACATTTATCATCACATGTACAGCACACATATGCGATTTGCATTGCACACTGTACACATATCCTAGTATACATTTAATATCTCAAAGATATTTTGGTATTTCAGGAGAACTTTTGAAGACTGTTCATGCTGTTCTTTTCCATACAGTATATTGTAACTGAGGTTTTCATGTTCCAAAATGAACCGCAAGTACGTTAGTCCATACATATTTGTGTGCTGTATTATAAGTCTTCTAAAGCATATTTCATTTCATTTCTGGTCCGTCATTTCTCCCTGCCTTTGCCTATTCAAACTTGGCACTTCAAGACAAATTTCATTTTGGGTGATCTATTAATTGGCATAAACACATTGCATGCACTTCATTAGGAAAGTCCCTGTAGTAGCAAAGTATCTGCCATAAACAAATGAGGGACATTTTGATATACAGTTCGTTCCTAAAATGTAATTCTATAAAGCATAACAACCTCCGCATTTTTAGACTGGAGTATATTTAGAGCATCAACATGAAAGCAGCTTAAATATGATTGTATTCTGGATTTAACTTCTTGAGAACTGTGACATATTGTGTTTTTTTATCGTTTGACTATGTAAATGGTATCAGGACAGTTACAGTATTCAAACAGGAAGCTCATCCCATCAAAGGCAGAAGCTTTCTGTTTCTCCACAGCATTCCATCTGCCTCCCACCTCATTCTCCAGAAGTTTTAGTCCTTGAGATGAGATGAAATGAGTCAAGTGGCCCACAGCAATCAGTGCTCAATCACTGCACGGGGCTTTGAAGTGCGACCTGCTCCCTCCGCCGCTCCACAGGTGGGGAAGCAATGTTAAGTGGTCTGTCCACAGGCAGAGAGAGGTCACCCAGAGGGCGAGAGGGATTGTGGGGAGGACTGGTCCAGAGAGAGAGAGAGTAGGGAATAAAGAGATTGAATACACAGCGAGAGGAGGGAGAAAATCAAGAAGGGTTGCGCAGGTCAGAGAGGGCTTTTCTAGATGAGACGGGTCACTCTGTGATGACTTTAATTTCCTGAGATCGGTCTCACTCACGTTCTCTGGCTCTAATCTCGGTGTTATACTGATTGTCAGGCCGTGTATATGGATACTCAGAAACTCCGGACAAATCAAAAAAGCTTGCCAGTGTAGCTTCATGGCCACAAGCCACACGACAACTACTGTGTAATCATAAACTGCTAATAAAATATGGATATAAATATATATTTAAAATTGAAAGTCGGTATTAGAATTTAAAGTCAACAAGAATATACTTTTAACACATCGTTAGTCTTATTGTGTATTACTTTTTTACACATTCATATTCTTATTGTGTATGTTTATCATATACAGTATGTATTTGTCTTTTCTTTTAACTTTTTCATCAAAAAGAAAAATAAATAAATAAAAAAAGAGGCAAAAATAAATCAATTTAATTATTGTATTAATGTATTGCTGTTTGCATTTTTGTTAATACGGATATTGCTTTAAATATATATATATATATATAATTTTTTTTTTTCATATTTATTTATTTATATAGATTTTTATAAAAATAAAGCTTTTTTACACTCATTTGTCACTCCTATTTACGGATATAATCATAGGCATCAGTCTTGAGTCTGTTCGGAGACAGATCTGTTTGTGTAGTAATTTGCTACTGAACCTAAAGCTTCGCTGGGACGTCCTGAATGAGGCCATTCTGAGAGGGAGTAGTGTGAGGATCTGTGGGATTTGAACCGTCATGGTGGGATCTCTGAAATCTAGAGGCTCTGTGAGGTCACTATCAGTGTTTTTAATCCCACGTCATCCCGGGGGAAATCAGCGAGTACTCGGAAATCTTGTGAAAGGAATTGATTCACCAAAAATGGAGATTCTGACATCATTTACAAACCCTTGTGTCCACAAGTCCTCATTCACTTTCTTTGTTTTAAAAAGACTGCCCAGCATATGTTTTCAGTAATTCACCTCTTGTTGTGTTGCACAGAGAGAGAAAATACAGGGTGAGTAAATGATGACCGAAAAGTGGACCCCAGATGTTAAAATCACTAAATTATACATTCATTTAAAAAGCTTTCCGATACAAGTAACGTTTACTCTGTTAGTCCCTTTTTTGTTCTTTTTATAATAAGCAGAATTTTATATACTTTTATGTTTAATGTTCTTCAGCGCTCTTCTTCATCAGCATTTGAGAATGTAGATAAAACTTCAGTAAAGCGTCATCAGCTGTTAAAATGTAAGCTCATCATCCAGATCATGTCTAGAGGAATCGCGATGCATTTGTAAAATCTCAAAATCGATCAATAAATTGATTCTGCATCGATT
>JAUMHR010000090.1:10409286-10425739 GCA_032361145.1 Enteromius fasciolatus | reverse complement strand
GATTGTAAAGCGCTTTGGGGTGTATGGCAATACACAGTAAAAGCGCTATATAAGTGTAATGAATTATTATTATTATTTATTATTATTATCACGGCTGCTGGCAAGCCGGAGAGGTCTGCTGCGTCCCGTCCAGGAACCAGACGTGCAAGTTCCAGAGATCGGGCCGTGGGTGCGAGATCGTGCCCATCCCCTGAGAAAGATGGTCCTTCCTCAAGGGGATTTTCCAAGGAGGAACTGCCGCGAGGAGTATTAGGTCTGGAAACCATGTCCGGGAGGGCCAGTAAGGCGCTACCACCAGAACTTGCTCCTCGTCCTCCCTGATCTTGCAACTCAAGGCAATTGATATGCCACAGCGGTCGAGCACCTGTCCAGTGACCCGAGGCTGATTGCCCGTTTCATACAGCACCCCAACCCATGGAGGAGGCATCTGTGTGCACTACATTATGCCTGGACACTTCACTCATGGGCACTCTGGCCCGTAGAAAGCAAGGTCTGTTCACGGGCTGAAAAGGTGGCGACACTCCGGGAAAACGCCAATCCAAAGTGTGCCACGGTGCCATGCCCATCTCGGGACCAGATCATGTAACCAACGCTGAAGCGGTCTCATATGAAGCAGCCCCAGCAGCGTTACTGTGGCTGCAGCTGGCATATGCCCCAGGAACCTCTGAATTTACTTGAGCCCGGACATGTCAGCATGGCCTGTGCGTGCTCCCCCGCGAGGGATCGAGTAACTCTGCACTGGACAGTTTGCTCTTCCCTCGGTTGACCTGAAGGCCCGGATGGCTGAGGTGCCGTATAACCAGGTCCCTGCGCGGACACAACAACTCCCGCGAGTGAACCATTGTCAGCCAGTCGTCGAGGTAGTTGAAGATGTATCCCTCCGCGAGCTTTGGCAAAGATTTGGGGAGACAGGACCAGGCCAAACGGGAGACACTTGTACTGACACGCTCGAGCCTCAAACGTAGACCACCAATGCAGTTTGAGGCAAGGCAAAACTCAGAAGTGAAAGTACGCGTCCTTCAGGGTGATGGCTGCAGACTGATCCTGGGGCCGAATGCATCTTAGTATGCACTTCGGCGTGAGCATTCTGAAGGACAGCGGTATCCGTGTCTGAATGAACACGGGTATAGCAAATGCCTCTGTACCTAGGCGAGCGCCTGGCGAACTGAATCGCATAGCCAAGGCGTACCATCTGTATTAACCACTTTGAGGGGTTGAGGAGCTGTAATCAGGCCCCCAACCGTGTCACCAGGGGTATCAAGGGTACAGTGACAGCCGTGCCTGCAGTGGGAGACTGCCCCTTCTGTTTTTCTTTGTTTTTTTTTGAGGAGCAATCACCATCACCTCCGGGCTGCCCGTGTCAGGGGCGGTTGTTGGGGCTACGGGTATTCCCGTACCCGCTTGATGCCGTGCTGGCAGCCTAGCATCGTGTGCTTCGGCCGAGGATGGAGCAGGATGACTGGGTGCTGCGGGGGGATGCCCTCGACGATGATCAGTCTGAGGCAGGGCACTAGGGGGCTTAGCATACTCCCTGCGCGATAAGATGTGACTTATGGTCTCAGACTGCTGCTGAACTGCCGAGAACTTCTGGGCAAAGTCCTCTACTGTGTCGCCGAAGAGGCCAACCTGCAAGATGGGCGTGTCAAGAAAGCGGACTTTGTCAACGTTGGCCATCTCAGCAAGGTGGAGCCAGAAGTGTCGCTCCTGAGCCACTACCGTGGACATCACCTGACCAAGGGCACGTGCGGTAACATTCGTCGCCCGTAGGGCAAAGTCGGTCGCGGCACGGAGTTCCTGCATGGCCCCTTGATCAGACCCACCCTCGTGCAGAAGTTTGAGTGCTTTGGCCTAGTACACTTGTAGTGTGGCCATTGCATGCAGGGAGGTGGCAGCCTGCCCAGCGGCGTGGTAAGGCTTACCACGAGACCCTGCCTCTGATGCTGCGGAAGACATCTCATCCTCTTGGGATGTTCCAAAGGAGACGCTCAGCCTGGTTGCATTCAGGGAAGCGCACTGCTCTGGAAGCACCACCACAGGACTATGGGGTGCGGCAGAAATTTGCGGGGCTTTTACACCCACAGGAACACAGTCACCGTGCGATCCCCCAAGCGCCCCCCTGTGGCCGCCGAAAAGCCAGCGTGGCTCTCCGTCTCACTGTTGGAAGAACAATATTGTCCCACAAATTTGAAGAAAGAAAGTCAAACTTGTTTTAAATTAAATGTCGACAATAAATGATAGACTGTCTCTTTAAATATTCTCATTAGCTTGAATGGAATTCTGATTATTATTATATCAGTGGCTGTAAAATAATGAACACAGAGTTTTGAATCAATTGTTTGCTTGCACCTTGTATGACTGGAAGTATTACCAAACACATTGAAATGCTCTTGATAAAGGCTTGAGTCTTCAGCAGATCCGGTACGTATCCTCTTTCCCATACTTCCGTCCGGCTTTTGCATCCATACCAACACACACACACACAAGCTTAGCATTGTGGCTGGAGAAGGAGAGATGGGAAGTGAGTGATTGATTCAGAGGCTGAATAGCCTTTTCTACCCTGCATTGAAATTCAGTCACTGAGTCTGCTGCTGTGGAGCAGGTTTGGAGAGCAGGAGCATGTCCTGTGACTGCGTATCAGTGTCCGGTGGAACCAGATCTCTTCAGCTTTACAAACTCCAGAGTGTGTAACATTCAGCAGCATATGTCTGTAATAATAAGGCACAAGTTTGTGGTTGATATCCATTTCATCTCTTTAGTAATTTCATTTCACCGAATAGGGAAGTAATATTGGAATTGTTTAGCCTTGTGGACCTCAACACTTTCCATTGTTGTCTTTTTTATATGTAAATAAATAAAAGCTAAGATTGTTTTGAATTTTAACAGAAAACATCTTAAAAAGTAACACATATGTACTATATGTAATATGTATCTTGATAATGTTAGATTACTTTGATAGAAGAATATGTAATGAATTTGTTTGAATAGCTGTCAGCTGTTAAATTAAAGTACATAATTAGATAATACAGTACCTATATATATATACATATATATATTAGAATTTTTTCGGGAATGATAATTGAACAGCACTCAGCACTGTTTTGTGAAATTATGTTTAATATATCTTTTTGTCTATTATATACATGAAGGCAATATGACGTCTATGATAACAGACTGTATTTCTATCTTTCATGCATTTTTCATGCACAGCTGAGCTATCAGCACTCTCTAAGTGATCTGAGAGCTGTGATTCATTTTTAAAAATCTATTTTATTGTAAGAAGAGACTTTTGTTGGCCTTTCAGCCGTTTAGCTTCACAGTTTGTTCTGCTAAGGAAATTCAAAGAGGTTTTCAGTTCACAGCTGAGCACATTATCATAATATATCTGGTTTGGCAAATGCAGCGCAGCCTCAATGTACTGAATTAAGCCTCTTAGCTCATCAGTCATGTGTAGAGAAGCAGTGTTAAGACCAGACATGACATCAGGCTGGAACAAGATGTCAATCCCCATCGCTGTCTGTCTGTACACTTCACTGTTTATCCGGGACTTGATCTGAAGCCCGCACAAACATAATAAATGAATTCATCATCCATTAAGAACCAGAGAACTCGTCCTATCAGCACGTGTTTCTATTGAATGCTTGTGATGATTTGTACTGTGTGTGTGTGTGTGTGTTGTACAAGCAGTTTTTTTTCCAGGTAAACTCGCATTGTGTTGAGATATTTCCTGTTGAAACAGTAAAGGTTGGGCAGGGCACATCACTGGTGGTTTTAGGGGCGGGGCATTCTCCTTCTTGGGAGCTTTTGATTGGATAAAAATACTCAATAAGTCAAAATATATTTTTGAATCTTTTTCCCCCAGGAAGATTAATAATTAAAATGATTTTTGTACTAGGTAAGCATTTTTTTCTTTTTATTTTTAGGAGCAGACATCATGTACAACACTACTGGCCAACATTTGTAATAATTATATATATATATATATATATATATATATTTGAAAATTAGCACACATTAGCAATATTTAAATATTTTTGAGGCAACAGATTGACCACTAATCACAACAACTAATACATTTCTATTATGTCACAAAACAGAACGTAATTTATATCTGATGATAGGCTATGCTTATATAATAAAATATTATGTTTTATTTTGTTTAGTTTTATTGTTATTTTGCCATTTTATTAAATTATTTTTAGAAATATTTTGTAAATAAATTAATTAAATAATAAAAAATAGCAATAAAATAATTCCACAATGCAGATAAAGTCTGTTAAATACCATTGTTTTGGTATATTGATTTAAAAATGAAATTTATTTTCCACTATAATACAATATTATAAAATTATGTAAAAAATTATATTACCATATATATATATAATTTAGTAAATATAAAAAACATTATATATACATACATATATATATTTTTTTTTTTTTTTTTTTGAGTGATTATTATATTGCTTAATTTATATAATAATATTAAAATGCCATTGTAAATATAAACATAGAATGTAATATATATTTAAATATAATCACCACTCAATATATATTTTTTACTTTATATTATAATATCATTAAAAAATGATATTGTGACGGAAGAGACTGGGATGTACGGATCCATAAGCAATGCTTTATTAATTGGCATGGTCAAATCGGACAGGGTAAAAAAACGACAGACAAGTGTAGTGAACGCTAAATCAAGTGGAAAAAAGAGGAAAAAGCAAAAGTCCAATAACCAAGCAGAGGTTGGTAACGCAGAAAAAACACACGCAAAACAAGACAGAACAAAAACTAGGGAAAACGCTTTGCTGGAGGTAAACTTGATGCCTGGCAATTGCCAATTGGCTTGACAAAAACAGAGCTTTTAAAAGACAAGACAACAAGTTAACAAGGGGGAGGAGCTGATGAATAACCATAGTGACAAACAAGGGGGCAGAAAAACATTGGGAAAGGAACAGATGAGTTGACATGGTGATAAATAAAGGCAAGAGGACAAAGACACGATGGAACACATACAACAATTCAAACTAAGAGTCCATACATGACTAAACAGTGGAACACTGACAGAAATCATAACAGATATGTAATGTTCTCTGACAATTTTATATCATATATTTTTATATAATAACAAAAAGTCAGAATCAAAGCCGAAATAACATAATAATGCAAAGCTAAATTTCCAGCAGCTGTTATTCCAGTGACATGACTTCAGTCACATAATCGTTCAGAAATAGTTTTCAGTTTAGATGTTAGCCTCAAAAACACACAAGTACTGAAGGCCACAAAACTGTAACTTACATATCAAGTGGTCTTTCATTAGTTTATATTTGTATTGACGAAGGCAGATGGGTTCTCTAAATTGAGGCCATAAAAATAACCCCTAATTTTGTCATGACACATGCAGCGATGTGTTAAACCACATGACAGATGTGTAAACTGAAGTGTGAGTGAGTCTGGTGTGAAGAATCTGTTCCTGAGAACGCAAGGACACTGTCACGGAGAAAACACGCTTATTCAGAGCTGTGTTTAATGTTGCGTGGCTTGTCATTTCCACACACGTTTCATTTTGTTGCAGTGACAAACAGGTTCATTTGACTGGAAAAATGGCATTCATAAGACATGACTCATTGGTTGTTTACATTAGTAATATTTATAGGAAAAGAAATTGACCATCATTTACAGCAACTATCACTAAACTCAGAAGGTGTTACTGTAGGATTGGATTGTTGCATATTATTCAAATAGCCTTAATAATATGTAACTACAAATAACCAGAATGAAACCAAAATATAAATGACATTATATAATTCAGTAAAATGTCTAAATCATATATTTATAATATATTATATAGAATTAGTATATTATAAACTAATGAATCACTATGTAAAAGTATAAGTAATAAGTATATAAATATATATATATATATATATATATGAAAAATACACAGCCAGAAAGCAACTAAAACATGTTTTATTAATTAATTAAAAAATTTTATCATTATAAAATATTCTGTATAATTAAAGAATAATATATCACTGTGTTTGATATATAGTTTTTTATTTTTATTTTATATTTTATCCTATAAATAATAAAATAATTAATAAATAACAGTGTGGCCAAAGTTAATACTATATATATTATATAGTAATATATCGACACACATTTGGATCTTGAAAAAAATTTTTTGTTTATGTTGCACAATGTGTTATTGTACGATTTCATTACCACAATATTATAATATGACATATTTATTATACTATGTCATAATATGATGTAAATATATCATTAAAATAATATAAAATAATTTTATAAATATTTTTGTGTATTAATATTTATACAATATGTGTGTGTGTGTATTGTGTATATTTATTATGTATATAAAAATACACACACATGCAGTATATATCTGAAAATATTTACGTTTATACATTTATATAGTTTATATTATATATAAATATATTTAATATATAAACATATTACTCTTAAATATATATGCATGTATTTGTATTTATATGTAATAAATATACAAATTACACACACATATATATTAATAAAGAACAACTTTTATTTTGGATATGATTAATTGCAATTAATCACATCCAAAATAAAAGTTTTTGTTTATGTGTGTAATGTATGTGTGTATATATATATACAGTATATATATGAATCGTTTGACAGCACTACATTAGATATATAATTAAATAAAATATATTGAATAATATACTAGTATCAGTCTTTACATAATGTCATTCTATAAATATATAGTAATAATAATAATAATTTAATTATTATTACTATATATTTATAGAATGACATTATTAATACAGTATTATATATCTTTATATAATGACATTATAATAAATAATAAGTAAGTGTTTTTACATCTGAATCCTATAAAGCAAATTTGTTTCATAAATACTTTTCTGTTTTGTTTCTGTTTACTTGGGAATGTTTTAGCGCTTCATTCGTTTAGAAACCATGAGAGCAGTATGATGTCATACGTAAGGATGTTTTGTTTTGAATTTGTTTTCCCGAAACCAAGAGTAGCGCTAGCTGCTGAAAATATTATGTCATCACCCTTATTAGATTGCACATTAGAGTCCAATTTGAAAAGCTGGCAGTGAAGCGAGCCCAGGCGAGAGACCATCTGTGTGCCTGGCATCCGCTGGCCACTGCTCACCTATCAACACACGCTAAGAGCTTTTTCTGCTCTTCATTTCCTCTTCTTTACTGCGTCTTGATTGGTTGAGAAAGTGTGGTGGAGGAAAACAATGTATGTTGTGTTAAATCGGACAACTGGAGTTTTATGTGTTTCTTCTCCACATCTACTAGGAGTGGAGAAACAGCTTACGGATCGTTATCCATGAACACAAGACCATCTGTATAGTGAGGAAAATACTGAGTATGTACAGTAGTGTTTGTTTTGGGCTAGTGTAAGCATCGAGATAACTCATGCAGCTGGCTTGTGGGTCGATATTAGTCAGCAAAAACACACACACACACTCCTCCCAGGTGTACAGGGGCAGGTTACGAGAGCGAGGTGAACCCATGAGGCCGAGCGGCCCATAGAGGTTCATTTACATCTGAGACGAACTGAGATGGCCAACAACATGCACAGGCTTAAAACCTGCATTGTGTGCATGTCAGATGTATATTGGAGATATGGTTTTGATTTAGTACAAAAAAACTGAATAAATTCAAAATGCTGATTAATGAGGCATATAGCAGGTTTAGGATCTCAGTGGTTTTCCTGCATGTTAAGTCTTGGAAAGTCAGGCATTTGACTTTTGGTGAATAGCCCCAACATTATTTAAAAAAAGATCTGCATATTAAATTTATTTTAAATATTTCTAATTTTAATTTAATTTAATTTAATTAAAAAATATATTTTATAAATATTTTGTAAATACATGTAAATATTTTATAAATATATACCATATGTATGTATATATATATATATATATATATATATATATATATATATACATACATAATAAATATACACTACACACATATTATGTAAACAAAAACTTTTCTTAAAAATAAAAACACTAAGCTAACTTAATAATGTTTAATTTAATTTATTTACATTTAATTTAATTCGGTTTTTTTACTTTATTTCCCCACAAAAATGTAAAATTAAATCTGAATGAATGAAAGAAGAGCTGTATTTACGTAATTGAATGTACAGTAGAAATGGCATTTTAATGTATTTTCCAATAAATTAGTATAGATAGATAGATAGGCAAACATTTAATCCCTCATAATTTAGAAATGTGGCAGTTAGCGATTAGCAGTGTTTTCAAACATTACTGCAAGTGTTCAGGGAAGATGTTTTTCTTAGCGGCTTGTCTTTTTCCTTGTTTTGGATCATTCTCGTGAGTCTTTTGAACAGAGGAGCGTTTCTAACTAGGTCTGAGAGACTGAATCTTCTCGGGCTTGTTGCTAAATATATAAAGGAGGCGTAGTTTCACAGGAGGGTGCTGATTCTTCTTTCAAATCCCTCTACGCTTTAGTGTTTTCTGATTTGTCTCACAGCAGCGATGAACATGGATAAATTAGGGGCCTGTAATTAGCCGTCATTTGGGATCTGCAGTCTAACAGCGATGGCAACAGGCTTCAAGATGCTAGCATGCTAACACGAGGGGCAACAGATTCTGAGGCTGAACTTACATGCTGTCCACTCTATCGAATAATATCAGTTTTGGATTAGATTTGTTATTTTATAGGACTATATTTTGCTAAAAAGCCATCTTGACAAGTAGCAGAAAATAACTAGCACAGTTTTTGCTGACACATATCCTTCTCCAGAGATGAATTCTGGATTCAAATCAGGTCGTGTCCTTTCATGTGTCTCTGAGAATGTTCTGGTATATTATGACCCCGTACTTTTATCATCGGTCATCAATTATTATGATATGAGCTTTTTCCTCCGACACATTCTAGAGCTGAGTACACTCATTAACAGACCACAATTCAAGTTGATTATTGCAATTTAGCTGCAATTAACACCTAGCAGTTAGCAACAGTTTTATTGCAACAGAAGAAAAAAACGCATGTTTTTTTATTGGTCATTCTTAGCCATTTTTCCTTTATTTTTACGGTTTAACACTATGGAAATAAATAATTTAAATGGAAAATGTCATCAATAAACCTCTTTATACTCTATATCAAGTTCCCAAAAATGTTTCCATTTCCTATTGAACACACTTAAAATGTTATACATAAATATATTAGAATCGTATATAAAAAATAGCTTAATGTATTTAATTAAAATTAAGTAATTATTTAAAAATTAAAAGATTAATGTATTATTATTATTAATATTATTATTATCCTAAATAACGATATATATAATTTATTATTTATATATACAAAATAAACAAAATATTTGTTTTTTAAAAAAATGTATAAAATATAACAATCTTAAGATCTGTATTCAAGTCATTGACTGTAGTGTGTCAGTATTTCTTTGTGATCTCAATGGAAACATTTATTTTCTTTCTTTCTGTTTTCATTTAAATCTAACTGAAACACTTAAAATATTATGCATGCATTCATCTTTTGAAAACGAATAGCTGTTAGGTTAAATATGTTTATTTACTAGCCCAAATCAAAAATTCCCATCATATACAGTCTTGGTGTTTTCAGCTGATTTCTCGTCCAGCGAGCAGAGGTCTTAAGTTTGTGCAGGTGTATTATCTGGATGATCTCTGGACTGGTTTCTCCGTGTTAGCAAACAGTAAACAGACGATTGTGGTTGGAGTGTGGTCTGTGTCTCTCTGTAGCTCATGTCTGATGTGTTTTGTTGTTGTGATCAAATACACAGGGAAGCAAGTTGTTCTGATCATCAGAAGCTCATGCAGGACCCTCAACGTAACACAAAAACACACCGTATCAGAGCCAGATGAGCCATAATCACTAGGGGTGGCACGGTTCACAAACCCCACGGTTCGGTTTGGATCACGGTTTTCAGTTCTGTACGGTTATTGTTATTTTTTTTTAGCAAGAGCAAACTTTATGTTTGTGTCTCTCTGTGTGTGAGTGTGTGTGTAACTTACTAACGTATAATGTAATACTATTTTAGGATTCACTTTATTTGTATATTTTTGTTTTTTAACACAATGAATATTAAATAATTATTGCTTTAAAATATTATTATTATTATCATCATTAATATTATTATTTATTATTTTCTATGATTATATGTGTTTCTAGGAGTTGACGTTTCATTTATTTGAAAACCAAATTAAATTAAATTAAATTTTGATCAAATATATAATAATAATAATAATAATAATAATACATTTTCTACTATTTATGACAGGTGGTTGGTGACAACATTTTTAACCAGGCAAAAGTTTGATTGTCAATTGATCAATTTATTTATTTATTTATTTATTCAGAAAGTACTTCATTCTCAGTAAGTGTAAATAAGATTAATTTTGATTTCATATTTGCTTTTATTTAAAAAGTTCAATATTTTTAATAACTGATCATGGTATCGCATGGTAATTCCATACTATTTTGTTACTACCATATTCCATACGTATACCATATTTTTACATGTTATAGTACTATATGTATTACAAACAATAGCACAAAAAAATCAATACTGACGTTGTTTTCAGTAAATGTCCAAAAACATGGCTTTTGTTCATACTTTTAGAATGGCTGGTACTGCAAAGGCTAAAATAAAAATAAATAAAATAAAATAGTGAAGTGAATAGTAAATTGAATTGAAATACAATGTAAAAAAAATAAAAGAGATGGATAAAGCCAAATAAAGTCAATCAAAATTACGGCACAAATTTGGTCAATAGAACTTCACTTGAACCTGCAGTATTCCTTTAGTGTTTTGTTAGGACCCATTTAATGAAGTAAGTTTGATAAAACATCTTTGTGTGAGGTAGAGAGCGAGTCATGAGAAGGTCTGAAAGCCTCGTTGTTTGTGTTTAGTGTGCATCTCACAGAGAGCTGTGTAAAGTCTGAGTCTGGTCTTGTTAAAGCACACATGGATGAATGAGCCCTGCGTGACACGTCCTGAGTCTTGTTTTCATCGCTCGGCTTGTATCCCAGAATTCCTTGGGGTTGCTAGACCTGCAGCTGTGTGTCTTTGGCTTTGCAGGTCTATGAGGTAATTGGTTGCGTGTTGAAGCTCAGTGTGAGGGAACGCAGCCAGGTGTGTGTGTGTGTGTGTGTGTGTGTGTACCTAAAGAGCACCTGTGGAAGTGGCGGCAAGGAACGCTTGGATAATGCAGCACACACAGATGTTGTGTAGAGGCTGTGTGTGTATTTGCAGGTTTGATGGATGCTACTCATTATGTCTTTGAGTGTCAGCAGTCCTCTTTAACCTGCCTTTAGAAAAGCTTCCTTCACAGATAAAAGATGGATTCAGTTGAGAATGTGCTGTCGGTCAATGTGTCCATGTCTCTAGACAAAATAAATTGCCAGGCATATATATATATATATATATAATAGATGTGTGTGCTGTGTATATTTGTAAACATATTACGTAAACAAAAAGGTTTAATTTGTGTTATATATAATTAGATAATATCAGTAATTTTATATTTATAATAAAATTATAATTTAAATAAAATATTATTTAATACTTAAAATAAATAGAAATTCAAATATTACAAAATACATATTAATAATTATTGTATTGTTGTTGTTGTCAATAATAATAATAATACTAATAATACTAATAATTTATTTTTATTATTTTATTTTAGCTTTTTAACAGAAAAGAAATTAAATAATAATAATTATAGTAGTAATAGAAGTAGCAGTAGTAATAATAATGATAATATTTTAAATTGTTCTATTTAATTGTAATATATTTTGTGTATTATATATTATTTTTATATATAATATATTTGACTGTGTATATATATATTTTTCATAAATGTTTTTATTTATTATATTGCTTACAAAATCAATATAATGAAACAAACAAACAAATGCATAAATAATCTAAAGTGAAATTTAAGTAAAAATGTTTTTTAAAAATTACATGAATTAATAAACACATTTGTGATTTAAATGTATACATTTATTTTACATTTTTAAATATGCCTTTAAATATGTACATTTATATATATATATACAAACACATAATTTTTTATAATATGCACATTTATTTATTTATAATTTTTTTATTAAAAGTGTTTTAATAATTTTACATGCAAGCACTCCATGCACATGTTGTGAAGAAATAGTGAGCAATTGCTTCCCATAATTCTCACACTTGCTTTGCATATGAGTTGGGTGTGATGGTACTTTTTTCCACCGTTGCCAGACGTCTGACACTCTGAAAATAAACCTCGCAGCCTCCGAGCGCAATTATGAAGGTTACTGTGTTAAATTTAGCGGTGGAAACATTGATCATGCGCGGGAGAGCAGGGAGATGTGCTGCTGTTGTTGTGGTGGAGGTAAGCGTGTGGAAAGCGTAGGTGGAGGTGAGAACGAGGGTCTTTCTGTTTCTAGCGCTCACACTTTCACTGTCAGTGTTTCGAGCTTGTTAACATGGGCTCATGAATACTAGAAGCCCGCAGCTCCTTGTGCTCGGGTCAGTGCAGTGTGATGATGTGTAAACAAACCGTTTCCTATTTTCACTGTATATGTGTGCTTCTATGAATGCACGTGTGGGTGGAGATTATATTTGATAAACAAAGTATGCTCTGCTCAGCTTTTTCTTATTTCCTTCATTTAAAAGCTTTCTTCAGAAACTGTGGGAGTCTGTCAGAGAGGTATCTCTGCACTTTTTCAGTTTCTTAAGAGGAAAAAGGTTATGAAAATCAACAGTAGCTGCAGGTTTGTTGCATTAAATTGGCGTCAAGGTAAATCAATCCGTCTTGGACCCATAAACTACTTAAGGAAGGTTTATAATCAGAAATTAGAACTTAGAAATTAGAAATACTACAACAGATATGCATATAATTAAAATTTAGTCTTAAAATGTCTTATGCTATGTACAAAAAAAAGTATTGATTATCACTTTAAGGTCTTAAATTTGCAGTTTCAGTTCTGTTCTTCTTTCTCTTTTTCCTTTTTCATGAAATGATTATTTATTTATTTAAGAATAATTAAAATGTAACTTATATAATAATAATAATAATAATAACAATGTAACAAAGTCTTAATTATCATTTTAAGGTGTTCAATTTGTGGGCAAAAAATAGGAATCAAAATAGGAATTTTAATTTTTATCACTATTTTTCTTGAACTGATTTAAAGAATTAAAATAGACAATTGCCTTTTTTAAGTCTTAAAGTGTCTTAAATTATCTAAATTTGCAGACAGAAAATTATTTATCTCTTTTTTCTTGAGATAATCATTTCTATATATATATTTGATTTTTTTAACCCATCAAAGTGTTAAACTGACATAAAAATTCCATAAATAAAAAATAAATACTCCCAAAACACAAAAACAAAACAAACAAACAAATAAATAAATTTATTTGAAACCGTTTTCATTATGCTTTATTGTATTTTAATATGTTTTAGAGAGTTTCATCTTTTTGAATAAGTAGTTGAAAGTATTAAGGCATTTCAAAATAATAGCCACGTCATATTTTGGCTTGTTGGTCTTTAAAAGTAAATTAATAATTTAATTTAATTTAATTTAATTTAAACTGACAAAAATAAATATAAAAATAATTATATATATACATTACATATATATGGAATGTGGAATTTTTAGCTAAAATATAATCCACATAAATGAATGAATGAATACAGAAATATGAATATATATATAAAAATATAAGTGCTAAAATATAATCTACATAAATTAAATTAATAAAGTATGCATTAATAATAATATATTAAAAGAAGATGAAGATTTTGCTTATAGACAAAGACTAATTAAAAATAAAAGTTAAAATGTATCCTTTTAACAGTTTTAAGAGTAAATTCACATATAGAGGTTCTCTTACCAAGCTCTTTTCGAAAAACGCCTGACCTTTGACCCTTGGGCTAATGTAGCTGTCCATGTCTGTTCCTGTCACTCTTATGCAGTCTAATGCTGTGAGGGGAGTGAATGTACAGCATGCATAGCTGCTCAAAGGGATCTTGCTGTAAAAACTGCTGCCGTGTGAGACTTTGAGTCTGCTGAGGCATCAAATATAGTGTATTTTGTGTATGCATATTATTTTTTGTGCAAGGTAGATTCACATTGCCTGTAGGATGACCTCATCGCTTACAGTACACACACACACACACGTTTCTCACAAAACAATATTTTCTCCAAAAATACTTTACTTGTACTGCATCATAAATTAATATGGCTTCTTTTTTCTAGTTTTGTTTAATTTCTTATTGTTTGACACTGGATATGATTAATCGAATTCTAATTAAAATGTATTTGTTGAATTTAACTTAGTAAATGTGCTAAATACAATAAATGGCTGGAAATTATATATTCAATTAAAAAAATATATATATATTTAATTTAATTTAATTTAATTTAATTTAATTTAAAAACAACAGACAGACAAATAAGCTAAAATGTAATCTACATAAATTGATACATTAATACAGTATGGAAAAGAAAAAATTCTGGAATGTAAATATTTTAACAAATACATAAATTAATTAATTGTTTAATTGTCATAAATATCTGTGGAATGTTGCTAAATAAATAACATTAATTACAATTACAGAAATGGTTGCAAATATCTGTGGAATGAAAAATAAAAAAATAAATAATACTGAAATGGCTGTAAATTATCTGTGGAAATGAACTAAAATGCTGCTAAATAAACAAATAAATATTATCAGATGTGTGCACACACATCTCAGAACAACTGACTGTGATGGGACGGTTTCCTTGAGCATTGCATCAGTGTGATCTCTAAACCTAGAGCTCAAGTTTCTTCACATTCCTCAGCTCTGACCTAATCAGGTCTTCCATCTATCAAATATCTATATCTATATATAAGTCTCATTTTGCATTTTTTTCTGAAAGCTAGAAACTTTTTCACCACAGTATCATTTCCAGCACATCTCAGATGATGTCTTCTGTAGCGCTTGGTGGTGACAATGAGGTACATTTCTACTGGCCGTTAACTAGGATCGCTGCTGTTTTAGAGAATTGACATGAACTAGAGATGTTTGTAAAAGTAAACGTGAGCAAACGGCAGTGATATGAAATTGTAGGGGTGTTTTAAGAGGGTCACTGGGATATTGGGTCACGCTTGCGTAATGTGGCTAAAGTCAGACTACATTACTGTGCTTTATAGGGCACTGGAGTTTATGTGAGATTTGTTCACTAATGGTTTTCTCTCTCTCGCTTTGTGTTCGTAGGCCTGTATTTGAGCCTGAGTCTTCCTCACCTGCCAGCCATGGACTAGACGAGAGGAGTGTGTGTTCGAGAGTGTGTGACGCAGACATAAGCATGGTGCACTCACATTGAGAACACAGAAAGTAAGAAAGCCTCATGCGATCAGTATTTATTTATCAAACTTTACAAAGCCACCACAGAACCTGCATAGATCAACAATATTTAAATTTAAGAAATATTATATACAAGTTTAATTATATATATATTGTGATCAATTTATAAAATATATATATATATATATATATATATATATAAATTACATATTATATGATTATAATATTACATTTTACTTTTATATGTGAATGATTATATATGAAGTTTAATTCTATATAAATATTAAGTATATATGTGCACACATGCATAATATTTGTTATAACTTTTAGATTCATGATTACATGCAAGTTTAATTATACTATATAGACGGACAAACTCTGCACATGCGCAATGCCACCTACTTGACTTGCACACTGATGTACACAGACAGTCTGTGCAGTCTCAAAAAATTGCCTGCATGTGGATAGGATGCGCGGCAGTCCGCGAGCCATCCTGATGAAAAAAATTACTTAATGCAGATCCGGCGTTTGCTGTAGGCAAGTTTGTTTAGGTATGCGGCCCGAAAAATCACTTACCCTTCTTTTAAAGGAATATTTGTGTTATTTGTTTTCATTTTTTTTTTAATATTTGACATTTTTAATAATAGTATAATTTAAAAAAGTTAATTAAAAAAAATACACCTACATTTTTGGAATGTTTTTGGTGAATAAAATACTATTTTTCCCAATATATTTTATCATTGTGGATTTATTTTAATCTAAAAATCTCGTCTCATTCTCGTGAACCCAGTGTCTTGTCTCATCTCATCTCAACTTAGTGTCTCGTCCCACCCCTACTATTTATTTTAATGCTTATATACTAGGGATGCAACGGTATCAAAATTTCACAGTACGGTAATACCTCGGTATGAATGGCACGGTACGGTATTTATTAAATCATTTACATAAAAAACAAAACTAATTAAGAGGCTCAAAAAAGTGTTTATTAAACAGTTTACATGAACACTGAACATATCAATGGCACACACATTAGCCATCTATCTGTAAAC
>JAUMHR010000090.1:10388944-10403897 GCA_032361145.1 Enteromius fasciolatus | reverse complement strand
GGTAGTGCTGTGTGTTGTTCCAGGGTTGGCATCATCTGAAGTCCTATGTGGGGTTGGCATCATCTCTTCTTAAGTGTTCTGGAACCAGACTGGAGCTTGTGAAATCCTAGTTACCACTGGATGACAATCCCATGGTAGAAACAAAACAAATAGGAACAAAATTAGCGTAGTTTCTGTTCAAACTAATATATATAAATAATTTTTTTTTTTTATACCACTAATGGGTGAATATTAAGTGTGCATCTGTCCCCAAACACACACCTGCTCACTCAGCATCATCTACAGTAGAAGCTGTCCCACTGTGAGTGTTTTTCTCACCTGCCTGACCAAGGCCACCTCACACATCATCACAGGATGATATTACCCATCAGTTTGACGCCTGATGCTGAGAGAGCAGTGCTGTTTTTAACAGAATACTGGAGTAAACACATCTCTGTTTGCCTTGCCATCATCACCCTGCAGAAATTCCCAAGCACATGGAAAATTATTTTTAACATGTCCATTTCATTAGAGCCTAAATGTAACTCTTAAAATTTGTAACTTTATAGTTATGTAATATATGTTTTATTATCGTAATGTTCATTCATTTATTGCTTTTATCTATCTATAATTTATTATAACATTGTAATGTAAAAAATCTTATATTTTTTATAGTTAAGTTATATGTATTTATATTTTATACTGTATTTAACTTAAATTAGACTAATGTTTTTGTATTTGTAAGTTATAACATTTTAAAAATTATTATTATTTATTTAATTTAGTCCTAAATTCTATAATATTTTTTAATATAAATCATATACTATTATTTAAATACTATTATGTGCAATGATTAAAAAATGTTTTTGCAAATAAACTCATGTCAACATACAGCATGTTTACTTATTATGTGTGTAATGTACTTTATAGTCAAATTTAAGCATTTAAACATTATTATTTATTCTGCTATCTTTACACTGTACAATGTTTTTATTTATAATAATAATAATTATTATATATTATTTACTTATTTTATATATATATATATATTTTTTTTTTTTTTTAATTGTAATAATAATTTTTATTATATATTTAATTTCATTAATTTATTTATTCAAAGTAAGAGTTGTATTACACACACGCACAAAAAGAGAGAAAGACATATATAATTCGATCTAACCACTACTTCATAGGCATTTCCATAGGTTAAGCAGTTTGTTGAGTGTTTCGTCTGATCCAGCATTTATTCTCCATAAATCATGTCATGCATCAGAGTGAATGTACTAAAGCAGCTATTTTAGATGTTGCATAAGCATTCCTACTATCTCCGTGCTAATGTACATTTAAACTCTTCTCTAAGGATAATGTTAATAGATAGCTGTTAAACACTTTCAGCAAGCATGCTCTTTAGGAAAAAGATCTAGGATCAGCAGGATCTCTCCTAAAAACCCATAAGACTGTTCTCAGATCAGTTACAGATCAAGAAGCTGAGGCTTGTTATTCTGAATTAGCAATTTGTTAATGCTCTTTAAATGGCCCCACTGCTGACATTTCACTCCAAACCAAAACAATCCTGCCTCTAACAAGCCATAGTTATGAATGAAAAGGTTATGAAGTGCCTTCAGACCTCCCCCTAGATCCCCAATAAATGGCACCTCTGCAGCACAGCATACGTTGTGTAAAACATCCTCTATCCACATGTTTATGGCTTATTAGGTCTAGAAATAAAATGGTGATTTTCTCCTACTGCGCGGTTATGTAATCCGTTGTATCCTATGCAGGTTCGTGAAAGGCAGGAATGTGGTTATTGTCCCGCACATGAGGGGCCAAACATCGGGTCGGCCGGGAACTTTGCAACATCAGAAAAAGTGCAACTCTTGAATGGGGGCATGTAATGAGACATAAAGTGGGCTTATTAGTCAAAGGCTGTGTGAGAGCGCAGACCCTGCCATCTGTCTGCATCGTCCCAGGCGTCACGCACTCTCAAGCGCTCACAAAGCACTGATATTTATGTAACACGCACTCAGTAACCTCTGCCTGAAATTGCCTGTTGCGGCGTCATGTTGCCATACCACTAGCTGGCGCTATTGCTGCTGGAAGCCCTAGTGTTGCAGTCGACTCGGAAATGTTCATAGCTTTTAAATATCTGATTACAAATGATTTGGAAACCTTCACAACCGAGTGAGGGCAGAAGTTGCATCCCAAAACAATGAGGCCTCAATCTCCCTTAATTACTCACCCTCATGTTCTAAACCTGTAAGACCTTCGGATCTTCTTTAGAACACAAATTAAGATATTTTTGATTTCTGAGCCTCCATAAACAACAACACAGCTGACATGTCCAGGGCCCAGAAAGGTAGCAAGGAAAACAGTCCATGTGACATTAGTGGTTTATTTATTTATATCATCAGACTTTATTGACAAAATTGTCAAATAGAACTTTATATTTACAAGTTTACAAAGCATCTCCTCTGGGGTTCATTATACAGTAGATGATATATATATATATATATATATATATAGTAGATCATATACAAGACTAAGACACTGAAGGCTGATCTAGCCTCAGATTTACCAAGACTGAACTGTTTTTCTGTAAAGTGCAGAAGTCAGTCCTCGCTCTTCCTGGTGTTAGATGCCTCATGTTTTCTGTGGAGCGTGTCTTGAGAAGAGACCTCTAGGTAATACCGCTTTACGAAACTACTGATTGGGAGTAACTAGCATAAAAGCATTGATGCTAGCTACATTTTGCAGTAGCGTGATTATCCCAGCTGTTTTCAAGATGTATAACTTTCCCAGTAAAAGCAAGTTTTTCCCCAGACAAACTAAAGTATATTTTTTGTCACTTTTTGTTCGGAGGGAGTTGGACAGAATAAATATGACAGCATTCAAACTGTAAATTCACAAGTTTAACAACAAACTACAAAATAAGAGCATGACAACTGTTTAGAAAGGGTTGTTTCACCCTAAATTGGAAATTCTTTCAAAAAAATCAGCATATGCATTTATTAGGAATGTTTTGAAGCTTGGATGCTGGTTTGAGCTGGTTTAAGTGGTCATGTGCTGGTCCTAAGATGGCCCTGAGCAGGAGGGACCATAAGACCAGCACATGGCCAGCTTAAACCAGCTAAAGACCATCTTAAACCAGCATCCATTCATAAAACCTACACTGTAAAAAGTGATTTATTAAGTTTACTTAATTAAATTGTGCAAACCCGTTGCCTTAATTCAATTAAGTAATCTTAACTTAATTCAATTAAGTGAAATTAAGTCTTATCTACTAATACATTAAAAGCATTGCTAAAAGTTCGGTAAATTTTACAGAATTGTTTTTTACACACTGTAAAAAAGATTCTGTCAAATTTATGGTAAAAAAATGGCAGCTGTGGTTGCTGGAATTCGACTGTAAAAAATATGGTAATAACTACAAACAAGTATTACAGTGATCTTTGATTTTGTACTGACGCCTACTGGTGTGGATGAATGACAGTCATTCACAAGTGTTCACTAAGGAGTTTTATCATGCCATAAACATGTGTTGCTTGTCTGATACTACAAAACTAATATATATGTATGCATGTATATGTATACAAATATATATATATTCCCAACAAATTTCACAAGACAAACAGCTGGAGCTCTTTGAGAACTAAACATCTGATCTTTCCACCTACCAAACCACACAAAACTGCTCTCAGATCAGATCAAAGATGTGCCACAAGGCTCAAATGATCCCCTTGACTGATAGATGGTGGCAGGGGAAGGATGTGTCCCCGGTTGTCAGTGCTACTCATCATTAGCACGTCATCCCACCTGGCTGTTGTTGCTGTGTGTCTCCCGCCTCGGTCGGTTCCCTGAGGTTCCACCGTCACTGAAGCTGTTGTGGAAAGGCCCTCTGCGTTTCATCTCAACCACAGGCCCTTTGTGTGGTTATAGGTGTTCTGGGGAAAAATGACTCAGCCGACACTGGCAGACATTTTGTTATGAGACTCGTGCTTTATTCAGTTACTGTTGTGATTGAGAGATGACATTGCATGCTAGCGATTACACTTTTAGGATTAAAGATCCATTATAAAAAGATAAAACTAAAAGCCTTTGGTAAGTGTAAAGTCTTTAGTTTGTGTCGTTAAGGAAGCTTTGTTTGTGGTCTGTGAGGGGTGTATTGTCACCCTCTAAAGGACTGATAAGGTATTACAACTACTACTAGTATTGTTTCTGCAGTAGACATACACATTTATGTTGCACACTACTACTTGAACACTTGCTGTCCAATAATATGGTATTTCTTATACTGTATAGTGTTACAGTATTCACTATGTAGTCAGCATATTGTAAGCGTTTCAGTCACTGTGAGATATTTCATGTGTCGTCTTTTTACATCTCATGGGTGATCGACCACTGTCATTCTGATCAGATAAAGCAACACACCTGATTAATGGGAAAAGAAGTTTAATTACTGAAAGAAGAACTGTGAATGTCTTTGTTCATTAGCATAGACACAGAAAAGCACCAAATTAGAGTTATTCAGTTGTCCAGACTCATTCTTCACCTGGAAGGAAATTGCATGCAGTGTGCTAAGTTTGAACTGTGAAAGATTTTATCCAAAAAGGAAATAAATAAATAGAAAAGAATAGAATATAGTTGTAGTATAATCTAAGTTAATGTAAATAAACAATACAATTTAAAATAAACAATGCAAATATTATTTAAAAAGTACAGTCTGTTTAATATTTAGCAAAAATTATATATATATATAAACTGTGTCAATATTGAATAAGGCTGATTTAAAAAATAAATAAATAAAATTGGACAGTTTTTTTTTTTTTCATTAAAACCATGCTAACCTTTTGCCATCAAGACTACCATTGGTGCTTGTTTGCAGGTTTGCAACCAGCTATGGAATATTAAAGATAAAAAGAGTTTCTGCTTTGGAAATGATTGAAATATTTTATATTGTGTAGTCTGAACGTGTGCACAATGTGTGATAATGTCTGCAAAATCCAATTGTACATCTAAGGGACAGACAGAGGAGGGGACATCAACAGGAAACTGCCTTCAGCACATTGATTGAGACCCATAATGCTTAGCAATCTGTAAAACGCATGTATCGCAGGTGCTGAGCGGTCATTCGATTAAGCCTTAAAATGTCTTTTAACTTTCTGGCTGGTCAAAGGATGAACAAATCCATAAACCACAATGAGATTTGTATTGATTGATGTGTGTTCTGGTGCTACATAGGCTACAGGAAGAATGTAATAAATCTGTCCAGACTGAAGGGAGAATTGCCAGTTAGAAATAAAAATATGAAATTAAAAATGATTATTTTTGTTTCAAGTCCATTTAAATGTCCAAATGTCTCCTCTGGTCATTAGAAACATAGCATCTGAAAATGCACTTATCCTCAGCTCATCCATGATGTAGAAGTTTTGATTCGCAGATTCATAGAAATTTAGCATTATATCACTTGCTCACCAATGGTTCATCTGCAGTGAATGGGTGCCGTCAAACTCCAAACGGCTGCTAAAAACATCACAATAATCCACAAGTAATCCAAAGCACTTCAGTCCATCAATTACTGTCTTGTGAAGTAAAAAAAAAACTGCATGTATCTAAGAACAAATCCATCCTTAAGGCATTTTTGACTTCAAACAAGTCCTCCATTCATAATACAATTAAAAAGTTCTCTCGTCTTGTCGCAGAGACGTACTGTATGCATAGGTCAAACACTGTTTCCAAGCAAAAACAGTAGAAAACATGCACTTCACATAACATTATTTGAGGGACTACTTGTGGATTATTGTGATGTTTTTATGTCTGGACTCTCATTCTGACGGCACCCATTCACTGCTGAAGCTCTATTGGTGAGTAAGCAATACAATGCTAAATTTATCGAAATATGTTTTGATAATGAAACAAAAACATCCAGATCTTGGATGGCCTGGGGGCGACTGAATTTCAGTAAATTCCTGTAAACCTGATAAATAATTTAAATAATCTTTAAATAAAAATAAGGGGTGTTAAAATGTAGTCATTAAAATTTAGTATGTTATGAAATAAGTTGTACATTATGTTGGTGTTATTAGGTTTTAATATTTGAGAGACATTTGTTTTACACCGTATAGGCAAAACACACACACAGGCTGTGTATAGTATATCTCTCTGTGGATGGTTAGCCCGACCTGTTTCTTTGGTCCTTGCAAGGCCTTTTGGGTTACAGAGATAAGACAGGCGCTGGAGGACATGGAAGCAGCTGTGTGTGTGTGTGTAGGAGTCTTGAGGTGACTGTCATTTCACATTAGAGGTTTTGGCTTCCCGTGATTTTCCTCCCATTTTGCTTGGTATGAACATTCTCTCTGTAGACAAAACGACTTGAACCAAAAACAAATATGTGTTATTTTTCCATCAAATCGTTTCCGCTCAGAGCACGCTGGAGAAGTAGCACGAGCGTTTTGTCCTTCTTTATCTTCAGGCTTGATGTGAAGCTGGACTCCATTGTTTGGGGTCTGATGTGAACTGTAAGCATTTTGTGGCACTCGTGTTGGCAGGTAGTGTAATTGGGATTAGATTGAAAAGCCTTATGGGGGTTGGCAGGTGCACTCAAACAGTAGCTTGACGGAAATGAAAGAGAAAGCCCAGGGCATGTTCATTAAGAATGACCTCATATTTATAATAATAATAATAATAATAATAATTCTGTATGTGTGTGTGTGTGTATATTTGTATGTATATATATATATGTGCTGTGTATATTTATTATTTATATAGAAAAACACACACATGCATGCATATATTTAAAGAAAATATATATAATAAAGAATATCAGAATAAATGTATATGCACGTAAATATTTCCATGTTTAAGATGTCTAACTGGAACAGAATATATGTGTATGTGGGTCTGAGTCTGTAACATATTGATTTGATCATTATATTACATTATATGCAATTATTGTGGCGCTAACCAACTCCGGCCCTGATGGGGGCGATAGAGTTTATACGTCTCTAGCATTATGCAGGATGTTTCTGTAAATTACAAACATGCTATAAACATGCTGACAATTGAATCTTTTTCAGCAAGGTTATCTTCTCTACTCCATGACAGTTTTTCAGTTTAACCTGCAAAAGAAAATCAGAACGTAAACTGTTGATGCTAAAGCATTAGCATATTCTCACCATGTGACATCAATGTTGTTGTTTGTGATGAATCAGGTAAAAACTGGGACCTGAGCGCTGCTCTAAACGACTATGAGCAGCTCCGGCAGGTTCACACTGCCAACCTGCCCCACGTCTTCAATGAGGGCCGTTACTACAAGCAGCCGGAGCGTAGCAGCACCCCGCAGCACATCAGCAAGCCTGAGCAATGCCCTCAGAAACAAGAGGACAACACTCAGGGTGAGCAGAGCTCTCTGACACATCCTCCTCTTCGGAGTGACAGTTGTGTTCTCACTTTTTTTTTAATGTATATATATTTTAAAAATACTAATAATGGAAAAAAGGGTTTTTATTTACTGCTTGTTTTATTCTTTGTTTTAGTTTTTATAATTAGCATTATTATTTATTTATTTATTCACTCTCTCACTCATTGTGTGGTGATGATTTATAGACAAAAAATATTTTATTTACATTTATTAAGAAAATAAATAAGATATGACAAATAATAAATAAATAAATATATATATATATATATAGTTATCATTAACATATTTTCATTCATTATTATGTTTTAGAAAAACTTTGATTGATTGATTGATTGATTGTTTGTCTTGTTGTGCAGTGATGATCATTAAAAGACCAAAGCAGCATTTGTTAAGAAAGTAATATTGTAATTTATATTGATGAATAATTATATTTTTCTTTCGTCTCTCTCCAGAGAAGCGTCTGTCCCGGGGCATTTCCCACGCCAGCTCTGCCATCATGTCTCTGGCCCGGCTGCAGGTGTCAGGGGACTGTGCCAGGGAGCAGTTCCCCCTGGAGATGCCCATCTACACATTCCAGCTGCCCGACCTGAGCGTGTACAGCGAGGACTTCCGCAGCTTTATTGAGCGTGACCTCATTGAGCAATCCACCATGGTGGCCCTGGAGCAGGCCGGTGAGCTCCAAACACCTCTCTCAGATCAGCGCAGTGAAAACACAGATTTATGATCAGTACTAATGTCAGTCAACTCGACTGCTAGAGTCGAGTATGAGTTAATCTAATCTCTCATCTGGGATCAACAGGAAAACCAAGTGATAAATACACACTTCCCATACGACAAAGCTTAATAACACCAACATTTAAAGATGTAAAGAATACGTCACCCAAAGCGAAAATTAAGACATGCTGTACATATCTTTTTTTAGACTGTAATTACAATATGAGGCAATGACTTGA
This sequence comes from Enteromius fasciolatus, assembly GCA_032361145.1. Lineage (NCBI taxonomy): Eukaryota > Metazoa > Chordata > Actinopteri > Cypriniformes > Cyprinidae > Enteromius > Enteromius fasciolatus. The sequence goes on along the minus strand of JAUMHR010000090.1, from coordinate 10,395,548 downwards.
CTCACTTTATTTATTTATTTGTTTATTTATTAAAAACGCAAGTTATTATTTTTATATAATAATAATAATAATAATAATCAATGAATAATCAGAGTCAATAACTTCACTATCATTTTAATGGTTTGTTTTCTTGTTTGGAACTTATTATTATTATTATTATTATTTATAATGAATAATAAAAATAATAATAATTATTATTATTATTAAAGATTTATAATTACAACTTAATTTTTAATTTATAAATGTATTATTGTTCATTTAGAATTATAGTTTTAATTTATTATAATTATTATTACATTTAAATGTAGTATTTTAAAGATTTACCTGGAATTTTTATCTATGTTATATACGTATATATATATATATATATATATATATAATTTTTTTTAATGTTTTTTTTTAAGATTTATTCATACAAATTATTATTATTATTTAAGCAGTATTTGAAATATTGCATTGAATGTTTATTTATTTATTTAATGATTAAGATGTGTTATTGCATTGAATATTTTGCTGAAAGTAGTACAAAACCACATAAACTCAAAGCTGCTAAAAATTGGCACATATTTTAAACCAGAACATTTATTAGCAAAAGATCAAGTGCGCATTTCCATGTGTGCAAGGAAAATACTAGCAAAATGCTAACAGCTTGGACATGGCCTCAGGGCTTTGGAAATGCTTTTGGACTGTGGGCGGAAGACCCTGTCCCAAGAGAGGGCAGAGGGGATGAGGGTGGAGGCGCTGACGTTCACCCGCGGTGAGCTTCACTAGCTCCAGAGAAAAGAGTGGGCGAACGGTCAATGCCCAGTTCAAACCGCCTCAGGGCCCAGAGCTGCAGGACCGCTTATTCTTCCACTGCATGCCAGGAAAACAGCGATGCTCAGTGAGCTATGCATTATAACTAAGCTAAACAAATACAGATTTTGGATTCAGGACCCAAAATGAACATAAAAAATCACAATCGACCAACACCAATCACAAACCAAAAAAAGTGCCTGTGATGATAAAGATAATTGGCTTAGTTTAGAGAGCATGATGGGATGTGGCTGATGTTTATTAGCCCATGTTTGACTTAAATCGTTGTGCTTAAAACGTTCTGTAGGTCGTTTAAACTGGTGGTCCACGATGTGCACCAGCTGTAAGAAGCTACTACCGTTAGCGACAACAGGAGACGGCAACTGTCTTCTGCATGCAGCTTCTTTAGGTGAGACTTTCATACTTTCGTACACGCTTCTCACATGTGTTACATAAACACCTGCAATACCTGGAAAAAAGATTTAATGTGCTGTTCTTTTAAATAACACTTCACCGTTGCATGTTTCTGAATAATGTGGTATTGGGTATCTGTGTTTTCCAGGAATGTGGGGCTTCCATGACCGGGATCTGGTGCTGAGGAAGAGTCTGTATGCCATGATGAAGAGCGGAGCAGAGAGAGAAGCTCTGAAGAGGAGGTGGAGGTGGCAGCAGACTCAGCAGAACAAAGAGGTTGGAAACTAACACCTAAAATATATTTCAGTTCTGGCACGAATGCTTCGTGTTTGTGTATAGCTGAACGCTTAGCCTTTCAGTGCGTCCTCCGTCTGATAGCATGTGCTCAACACATGTGCACTAAAAAGTTTCATCTTGGTCTAGATTTCTCTCCACAATTTAAGAGCGATAAAAGTCACTTTGCACTCTTTAAACTAGAGTTGCGTGTATCTATGGAAGCCCGTTTCCGCCGCTGAACTTTTTTTCAATTCTGACTTTTTTGTCTCCCTTTTTTTTTTTGAATATGTGTTTATATCTCGCAATTCTAACTTTATAATATGGAGTTGCAAAAATTGTGAGATATGAACTTGCAGTTCTAAGAAAATAGCTTAGATGTACAGTAGTTTTTTCTTTTCTTCAAAATTGTAATACTTTTCTTTTTGTTAAAGTTATATTTATGGGCTTTTATGCCTTTATTGCATAGGGCATTGGTGGAGAGAGCAGAACAGGGTCAGCAAAGGACCTCGAGGCGGGACTTGAACTTACGTTGCTCCGAGTGCCGTTATGCTATATATTGGCATGCCAAATACAAGAATATCTTCTAGATGTATCTCATAATGTATCTCAGTCAGGACTGCAAGTTCATATCATGCAATACTGAGGAAGACATGCAATTACGAAAAAAAAGGTTGATTTGTGAGATAGATAACGTATTTTATTTTTTATTAAGTGGCGGAAACAAGCTTCCAAGCAAGTACACATTATCGCAGACATTTATTACTGTTGCTAGGGGTGGGAGAAAAATAAATTCTCAGATGTATCACTAAACATTTCAGAATCGATTCTGAGCTTGTTTTTTTAACCGCATATGGCACGTTAGAGACAATCGCAGCAGCTTTATTGCATATTAGATATGCATTAAATAAATATTGGACATTTATCAAATATCGCCTAAGTTGTGCGCAAATAAGTAATGGAGACACAGCTTATGATTGTTGGTAAACTTTTGGATACTTAAAGAACACTTATTTTAAATAAGTCATTAAAAAAATTGCTTGCTTGTGTAATTTAATTAAATATATATATATATTGCACAAAATAAATTTGATATCAAATTTTTATGAAATTGTGGCTGTGCAGTAATATTGAAAAACTAGGATGAGATGCATGGTGATGTCGTATTGAATCAAACCAATTGACACAGAGATTCCAACTATAAACAAAAATCCAAGAAACTTAAATTTTGGTTAAAATGTAAATTTGTAAATATGTATTTGCACAGTAAAATAATTAATTAGGATAAAATGTAGATCATTTTCAATGATCAAGAATCATTTTGGAATTGGATCGTGATTCCCAGGATCGGAATCGGGTTGGATCGCGTAGTGCCTAAAGATTCCCAGCCCTAATTTTTTGTTGTTGTTGTTTACAATTCATTAGTTTAATTTTTTACTGTAAAACAATGGGGCCAGTGTCACTCCCTTGTGAATGAACTATGGTAATGGTACAAAAAAAATCAAGTTGCATGAGCTAGAAAAATCTGGCTGCATATATACAGTCTTCATACTTCTGTTATGAAGATCGACAAATAAGAGTACAAACATAATCAGCTTCCTTGAGCAAATATCCTGCCGTTTTCTAACTAGCCTATTAAGTTTTAGTGTCTGTTACAGTTACACAATATTTAATCTTCAAAACATGCTACCACTAAGTACTTTTAACTTTTTTCTTTTTTTTACAAATTTGCTCATACTGAATTGTAAGTATTATGCTAATATTGTGTTTATGCTAGTTTTGGTTTGTGTTTATGCATGTTTCTTTTTAGTCATGTTTTGTAGCTGCCTACTTTAACGCAGTTAAGGAAAGAAGTCAAATTCTAAAACCCTTTTTTTTTATTTATTGCATTTTTTTAGTTTAGTTTAGGTTTTGCCACTATGTTAGCGTCTGTTATAGACAAATTCTATAAATTCTGTTTTAATTTATCTTCATATTATTTATTTAAATATTTATTTACATTTAAAAAATCTATCCTATAAATAATCTACACAGCAGTGCATGCTATGCTAATATGGTATTAGCTGTTGCTGGTTGTGTTTACACGTTTTCTTTTAGCCCTCAATATGTTTCTGTTGGTGCCTACTTAGACATTAAAAAACACAATATGTGCACTTCCTTCAAGTAGTTTGGTAAGTGTCTGCCAAGTGAATAGTTGTAAAACATAACATTAGCCTGCAGTTCATAATGGCTCTCCGCGTAAACACCTCTGCATATTAGCTTGTGTGTTTCCTCCGCAGCTTTTAGCGTAAAAGCATTTTGCTGTAACAGCATACATGGACAGGAAAACAGCAGTGTGTGATCGATAGCAAATACTTGAATTCTTTATTAGCTGCTCTGTTTTCATTGTCCTGAAGCTCTTGAATCATCTTCTGCTGAACGAGTGTCAGTGATTAAAGCTGTAAGAAACGAGTGGGTGTGGATGGAGAGGAAATGTTTGTGTGAGGCAGAGGACAGCGAGTGAGTGGGTGTGTGTTTCCTATAGAACTTCTGCATATTGATGCCATTGAGATAAAATCAACTATAAAGCTGAACAAAAGTGCATGTGCAGAGGAAAACATTTAAATTAGTTAAATTCGAGGTTTTCGCTTACGGTTGCGCACCCTCCTGCTTTTCCACTTGCTAACAAAATGTTTTAACCTTCTTGTATGTGTCTCAATGCTGTCAAATACAAAATAATGCGAACTGCGAAATAACGACATTTATTTTTTTTTGTCTGGTGTTACCAATAGAACTTATGCAAAATAGGAAATTCTATTTAAAAATGGCATTAAAATGTATTTATTAAATTATTCCAGATATTATGCATAATATATAAATATATATATTAATATACACATATAAAATTACTAAAAGAAAATTCTAATAAATAAGTACACAATTTAATTAAGGAGATCAAATAATACAGTTACTGATAATACTATTAAATTAATTTCTAAATTAAATTGTCTATATTTTTCAAAAGCATTTTTTTATTTAGAATATAGCAGTAATCTATCTGTCTTTCTATCTACAACACAGTATAAACACACATTTTTATATAAAATATGCATATGAAAAGCCCAATCATTAAAAACATGTTATTAAAAATATAATTTACAAATATGTATTATTAAATGTAAAATTATTTAATTATAAATAAATTATACATTTATTTATTCATTTATTTATTTGTGTTTCTAAATATTTGTTATTATTAAAACATTTAAATAGAACATATTTGTATAAAAATAACATTAAGAACATTCTATATAAATTAATTATTAATATTATATTATTATTATTATTATTATTAGTTCTGTCAAACAATTAATCACATTCAAAATAAACGTTTTTGTTTACATAAAATATGTGTGTGTACTGTGTATATTTATTATGCCTATAGATACACATGTATTTATATATTTAGGAAAAATATATGTGATGTTTATACATTACATTGTTTTATATATAGCATAAAATATAAGAATATGAGGATATAAATATATATAAAAATATATATATATTGGGTGTGATTAATCGCAATTTACCATTTGACAGGTATGATGGATATAAAACGGGACATCTCCGGTGGAATATCAAGTGGAAATGTTACAAGTAATGTTGTGGGAAACGTTATAAATTAGCGATATATTCTCTCTCTGTAGTCGGGGCTGGTGTACACCGAGGAGGAATGGGAGAGAGAGTGGAATGAATTGCTGAAGCTGGCCTCCAGTGAGCCGCGCACACACTTTAGCAAGAACGGCAACTCCAGCGGAGGGTAAAGCTCACCCACACACCCTCACATATATAGACAAACAGTTACATCTTGTTATGTCACATTCGGTTGTCTTTCCATTCCCACCTACTGTATAGATGTGACTACAAACACTTCCTCTTATGCAAATTGTGTTACCATTGACAGCAATAATACAATTTACATAAATTGCTACAGAACACGAAGAAATGCCTCCTACACACAATGACCCATCATAACATACTCACGCCTACCGTTACTATGTGCATATATGTACATTTTTAAGGCATTAACCAGTGTGTGTAATAATATCCACTTCTCTAGTTTGGCTAAAATGCATCAAACTATGGATTGTCCCAATACGCCCAGCTATGTTTCCTATAGACCCACTCTTAATGCACTCAGACTGCCATTAGAGGCCACTAGAGATTAACTCCATCCGGTAACCTCACTTAACTCGTGACCTTCAGATGGACACTGTGCCATTAGACAAAACACAAAGAACCCATCAAGAACCTTCTTTTACAATTTAAGGGACTGTTTTAATGCATGCAGAAGAATACTGTGAAGCTTATTGTGTGGTTGAAAAATCACTTTGTGTTCATTTAAATGTGTTACACTGCCACCTGGTGGTAGAGGTTTGAGTGTTCCATTATTTTGGGCTTTATTCAGAATAGCATACTTGCATACTGCTGCTCTTTCTGCAGTGTGTGTACTCTGCATAATAGGTATATTTTCTGAATGTGTGGAACGCTGTGTCCTAAAATAACAGTGCCTCCCATTTCTAGACTAAAGGTAATATTAGCTTTCATTTTTAATCATATTTACAAAGGCTTTAAATATCTTCTTATTGTTTTTTATTTTATTTATTAATTCTTTTTTAACTCAAATGGGAAGATTAGATATAAGATATAAAGATCTTATCTTTATATTTTAGTTTTAAATTTAAACTTTTATTTAATTTATGTTTAATTGTTTATATTTTTTTAATGTGATTTTCACAATTTTTTTGTTTAATTTTAATTTAGCTACTACTTATTCCAGTTAGAGGCAACATGTCTATATAGTTTTATTTTATTTTTTATTTTTATGTATTATTTTATATTTTATTTTATTAATTTATTTCCACTAACAAATATATTTTGTTTTAGTCAATGATAACAGCAGTGGTCCAGTGTTTCTTTGTAACAACATTAAAGTGAGGAAAGGTATGGGTGAAATCATTTAATATCCAAGATAATTACAACAAAGTAGCTTGCTAATATTTGAAGCATGTATCATTGCTTAATACCTTTACGCATACTGATATTATAAAAGTAGCCCCTCCGCCCTCCATGCAGAACCTGA
>JAUMHR010000090.1:10330859-10342933 GCA_032361145.1 Enteromius fasciolatus | reverse complement strand
AGCATGATTCCAATCCACATAGATCACTTGGATCCAACATTTGGATACTGTTTGGTTTGGTATCAGATGTAGTTAAGGTTTCCTAATCTGTTTTATATTACTTTCATAATTTAGGAGTGATCCGGCATGTTGGAGATGCTTTGAAGGATCACTCTTCTAAATCCAGAGGGAAGGTGTGTGCTATAGGCATCGCTCCATGGGGAATCCTGGAGAGCAAAGAGGATCTAATCGGAAAAGATGTAAGTACAAACTATCGGTGTATAATCCATGCTCATAAAAGGTGTTAAAAGATGCTACATCATCTAACAGTAGACGCTTCATACTTGTCCACTTATGTTCCTCTTCAGGTGAACAAACCATACCAAGCCATCTCCAATCCTCTGAGCAAACTTGCCGTTCTCAACAATAGCCATTCGCACTTCATACTATCCGATAATGGCACATGCGGGAAATACGGGGCGGAGGTCAAACTACGCAGGCAGTTGGAGAAACACATCTCCCTCCAGAAGATTAACACGCGTAAGTGCGGTAGCATCAGCAAATCTTATCTGATTTAGGTCTAATGTACCTCTGATCCTAAGAGGGCATATTTGAAAGCATGCTAAGGGTTTGAATGACGCGAGATATATCCTGATTATCCGTAATGGAGTTCATGGGGTCAGGGACCAGTGGAGATGTGCTCTAGCCATTGTAGATTCGATCAAGGCTTTGCAGTCTGTGACCTGTGGGTTTCCCTTTGTCATCCTATGCCTGGAGCTTGTGATAAGGCAGGGACAGCAAAGGGAGGCTCAGCTGTCACCACTCACAACATCATCTGGGATCAGACCTGGGAGAGTCAAATTAAAATGATTGTACTCCCCACTACTCTGACTTTTAAATACCTCTCATTTTGTTAATCATAAAAGAGCTTTTTGATTTTTAATGTGCATGCATTTCGAGTAATTGAAATAAGATTTATGGTGCAAAACACCCACAAGGCTCAAACATTCAGGCTAATGTTTTGTAATAGTATTATATTGATATGTGTACAATCCCTTTATTAAACATTTCAAAACGTTTACGTAAGTGAATTGTTTTTTTTCTATGTATGCATTTTAGGACTGGGCCAGGGTGTACCAGTAGTCTGTCTGATTGTGGAGGGGGGTCCCAATGTGATCTCAATTGTCTTGGAAAGCCTGCGCGAGGAACCACCTGTGCCTGTAGTGGTTTGTGATGGCAGTGGTCGAGCCTCTGACATAATTTCCTTCGCCCACAAATATTCTGAGATTGAAGGGTAAGTACTACTTGTCATTATTACACAGATTTCTTGATTCTCTTGATGAGAAGTAATTAAACAAGATGACAAGTTGAACCCTTTGCTTCACCCGAAGGGGTCCAGATCTCTTTGTAGGGGTTTATGTCTAGCAATGACTGGTTAGATGCACATTGTCCTACATATTTCTTGTACTGACCCATCTTTAATAGAATGACTGAGAATCAGTTGTCAGAACCATTCTTTATCACAAATTAATGGTATTTTTTAGGTTGGTAAACGAGGACGCAAAAGAGCAACTGCTGGTCACGATCCAGAAAACCTTCAACTACAACAAAATGCAGTCAGGGCAAATTCTGCTCATGGTCATTGAATGCATGAAGAAGAGGGAGTTGGTAAGTGTCTACAGTGATGTAAGATGTAACAATTGCAGATCAACATCCATCAACACAATCTCACTCTCATTTTCTTGATTGGACCAGCCTAAGATAGCCTTAGTGGATCTCTGGTTAGGTAGTCTCGTTTTAGATTTGCTTTGACTACTTTGTCATCTTAGAGACCAGCTTAAGACCAATTTGGCCAGGCTGAAAGACCAGCTAGACCAGACCAAACCAGCGAAGACCAGCAAATCTTAAGGCTGGTTTTAGATTTTTTTTTTGTTTTTTTAATGTCAAATATAGATTTAAAAGAAACAACATCCTAATATACATGAAAAAACAAGTAAGAATAAAAGGTTTTATGAATATTTTTTGTTCAACCTTTCATAAATAAACATTTCCATTCATTATTCATTTTGTCATGTGTCTTTATTCATGTGTCTCTCTCACATATCCATCTGCATTTGCTCCCTAGTTGTATTAACTGGTACAAAACATTTCAGAAGTGACTGTCTCTTTTGCTTCACATATAAGATGGTTGTGATTAGCAAGTGCTTTCAGACTTTATATGTGGGAAGAGACTTCATAATCACTACATACTTGCCTATAGACTATAAATCACCCATAGGATGACCCAGTGAACTCTGGGAGCTTGGTTAATGGTAATATTTGTGCCGGTGCAGCTTTAACTGAGGCTAAGTGATGTGTTAAGTATTTAGTAATACTGCCTCAGGACAGGAGATAATCTGTAGCTCTATACATCTGGACTAGGATCAGTGTAGTGCCACCTGTTCTTGCTGACCCACTGCGTTCATTCACCCTTTTCCAGAACATGAGCAGATGTGAGGGAGGAACGGTGGATCCATTTCTCTCTAATCCACACCGAACATCTCCTCCACTTATTTCAGTGAAATCATATCTCGTTGTCTGGCATTAGATAGGGTTATGGCCTTCCACAACAGTGTTTTTACATTAAATGCCAATGCTAATGTATGTTAAGAGCTCAAATGTCCACATACAGTGTACACAAGCATTTCTGTTGATTTTAGGTACGCAAATGTACAACTTTCAACCCTGCTATAAACATGAATTTATAGCTTAACAGATGAAAGCAAACATGCTAGTGTTTCCCTAAGCCATCTGTGTCTAAATGGTTCGCTTAAACCGATACATTAAACATGAAATACTGTATACTAGCATTCATTCTCAAAATATTATGAAGAGCCCCTACCATTGCAGCCATGAGGTACTAATCTAAATGCCCAGACTTCACCATAAGTCTCTCATTAGCAATGCATGCTAACTCAAGAATGTCTTGGAACAGGGCCTTCGATGCCTACGTGATTGCATTTAAGATTAACGTACATGTGACTGCAACTGAGTTAATTGCATTTTATACTAGACATCTTAAACAAGGAAAGCAGTATGACTTAATTTGAGAGGGAAATAAAGCTAGCTATACATAGTGTGAACTAGAATGTTGCGCTAATGCTAATAAAATTAAGCAAAACAGGTTTTCCATTCATTTCCACCACAGCAATTAATTCTTCATTCTCGAACAAAATAAATGTATGAATATTAAAGTTTTGCTGCCCCGTCTAACTTGGTATGTGTAGATAACAGTGTTTCGAATGGGCGCGGAGGGACAAGATGACATTGAAATGGCTATCCTCACTGCGTTACTCAAAGGTATCGTGAATACACAGACCTTCTGAAACATTACAGATTTGGTTCATGGTTATAAATGAACTATAATGTTTGTTTCGTTGTAATTCAGGGACAAACGCATCAGCTCCAGATCAGCTGAGCTTGGCTCTGGCTTGGAATAGAGTGGATATAGCACGCAACCAAATCTTTGTGTATGGACACAATCTACCGGTATGTGAAATAAACGATATCCAAGAAAATATTTATTTCACAGAGACTTTTTACACTTTTTTTAGACTTTTAAGTTAAATTGCTTGTTTTCATAGCCTGTGAGCGCCCTCGCTGCCATTTCCACCAGCGCAGCTCCGTATCAGGAAAAGCAGAAAGGAGCAACTCAACGTAACAAAGGAAAGGCTAGAGGAAAAAAGGGCAAAGGCAAAGCCAAACCAGAACAACCAGAGGAAACCGACCCCAGAAAGTTAGAACTACTGAACTGGGTAAGAGAGTGTAACTCCTTTGCTTAGATTTCCTCTTAATATCTCATATAATGTATTTAAAATTAATTTATATATGAAGTCTGCCTGGTATTAATTAAAGTGCACTATTAAAAATAAAGGTTTCTTCACAGTGATGCCAAAGAAGAACTATTTTTTGATTCCACAAAGAACCATTTAGTCAAAGGTTATTTAAACATCAAGGGTTTTTCAGGTGTTAATGGTTCTTTTAGGGAACCATTTAGACCAAATGTTTCTTCTATAACATTGTGAAGTACCTTTACTTTTAAGAGTTTAGTTCCTAAAAACTTCAGGAAAAATTAATCAGTTTTATCCAGCAACTCCACAGTTCTTGAGCCACTGATGCTAAAATGTACCAGCTCATGAGAGTCATTTGGTTGTAAATCAGACTTTAGTGTTTATGTTGAAGGTTTTTGATTCCCTGAAAAGATGTGTCTCAAGAATAATTTGTTAATGAATCCAATTATACCATCCCTGCAGTTTGCTTATCATTATTTTGTGGCATACTAAACACACATTAGAAATATGAAAGATAGTCCACTTTTTCCTAAATTAACAACAATCTAGCTAATTAATGTAACATAAATATATTTAAGTTTAGTGTTTCAGCAATCTTAGCATTTCCTTTAAGTTCTTGCTCATTGTCGCCCTCTTCAGGTGAACTCCCTTGAGCAGGCCATGATGGACGCTTTGGTTCTGGACAGAGTGGATTTTGTCAAGCTCCTGCTAGAAAACGGTGTAAACATTCACCATTTTCTAACCATCCCTCGATTAGAGGAGTTATACAACACTGTAAGCACTGTAACCATTATCATTTTGGAGCTTATCACAAAGGAAGTACAATAGAGCATGAGAGCAATTCATTAATCCACAGAAAAAAGGCAGGCCCTGCTGTCATATTTTTTAATATTCCTCAGAATTCTATTACTCAATCATACACAGTCTGTGTTGTTTTGTGTTTATCAGAAACTTGGTCCTGCCAACACTCTACATATTGTCGTAAGAGATGTTAAAAAGGTAAAGCTGTCTGACTTTTAAATTCTAGTTAATCAGACTTCACTGCTGACGTTTTCTGAAGAATATATAAAAGAATAATTTTATGAATCAATTGTATTTCGTAAAACCTTACTTGAAAAAACATCTCAGGGGAAATAGCTTTTGTTCTTTTGATTGCAGGGGAATCTCCCACCAGATTACCAAATTACATTGATCGACATTGGACTGGTGGTGGAGTACCTGATGGGTGGAGCCTATCGCTGTAACTACACAAGGAAAAACTTCAGAGCCCTTTATAACAATCTTTATGGACTAAAGAGGGTAACACATAGAGATTACTCAAATTGCTAAATGGTTTAAGTACTCACAAACAGTCTAAGTAATCTTTGTCTCTTTGGATTGTCAGCCTAAAGCCCTAAAGCTGCTTGGAATGGAGGTACACGTCAAATATTTGAACTTCTTTAAATCACTTTTTAAGAAAGATTGCCCAATATATCTATTAATATAAATATACTGATCACTTTATTAGGATGATGAGCCCAGGCCAAAAGGCAAGAAAAAGCAAAAGAAGAAGAAAGAAGAAGAGGAGGACATTGATGTGGATGACCCAGAGGTCAGTCGCTTCCATTATCCGTTCCACGAGCTGATGGTTTGGGCAGTGCTGATGAAAAGGCAGAAGATGGCTCTGTTCCTGTGGCAGAGGGGCGAGGAGGGCATGGCTAAAGCTCTGGTGGCCTGTAAGCTCCTCAAAGCCATGTCTCATGAGTCTTCTCAGAGTGAGATGGTGGATGATATATCCCAGGATCTCGATAACAACTCCAAGTAAGTGAACGTAAATCCCTTTGAAATCTGGTTGGTTCACAAATATGCAATGAATCCACAACCTATTAAGGGGAAAAGCCAAAATGCTACAATGCTATGCTAAGTTTAAAGGTTTACTTCACCACGAAATGAAAATGTAGTCATTAATCACTTACCCCTATGTCGTTCCAAACCCGTAAAAGCCTTGTTAGTCAATTTAAGATATTTTGGATGAAAACTGGAAGTATGAAAGATGTTATCAGAATAGTAACGTTATGAAGCTATGGGAATAATTTTTGTATGGAGAGAAAACAAAAATAACTTTTTATCAACAATTCAGCACCATAGCATCACTGTTAACCTTTGACAAACTGCGTATGAACTCCGGTGTCAGCCACAACACAACAATACGTCTTGTGTTTATTTACCTTTGATTTGAATGAAAACAGTGTATTCACGTGTTATAGAACAGCATACAAAGTTTGCATCCAGTGGATACTGTCTTTGGTGACAACAGGGTGCCAAATTGTTGAATGAAGACATTATTTTTGTTTTCTTTCCATACAAAACATATGAACTACTTTGCTGGCCTTGACAGTTGTAATTTTTTGACAATCATTGGGACAGTCAAAAGCCACCCGGTTCTCATTCAAAATATCTTAAATTGTGTTCTGAAGATGATCAAAGCTTTCACTGGTTTGGAACGAGACAGGCGGTAAGTGGTTAATGAGAACATTTTAATTTTGGGGTGGAGCAAGTGGTTTTTTCAATGATTTTTTTACAGTGTTAATTCAAAACAATTGGTTTTATTACTTAAATATGGCCAAAAAATCTATTTCTACACTGTAAATTTACTCTACTGGTAATTTTAGGGAATTTGGAACCTTGGCCTATGAGTTGCTGGATCAGTCCTACAAGCATGACGAGCAGCTAGCCATGAAAATGTTGACTTACGAGTTAAAGAACTGGAGTAACTCTACCTGTCTGAAGTTGGCAGTGGCTGCCAAACACAGAGACTTCATAGCCCACACCTGCAGCCAGATGCTCCTCACTGACATGTGGATGGGCAGCCTGAGGATGGGTAAAAACCCAGGACTAAAAGTGAGGCAATTTCTTTTCATATTTCCAGGGTTCCTGGAGGCCCTTTAAATAAATGATCTTAAATTGGAGCAGAAGGTCTTATAGTTAACCATGTCATTGAATTAGGTTTTACATGTGCAGCAACAAATCTTCAACAGATCTTCCGTCTTGTTTTCATGTACACATATGTAGATCATTTGTTGTAAGTTGATTGTGATTTGCTTTTTTCTGGTTTCTGCAAACTACAGGTGATACTCAGCCTGATTTTCCCACCTTTTATCTTGTTGTTGGATTTCCGTCTCGGTGATGACGTGTCTCATCAAGTCACTGCAAATAGTGAAGACAGGAAGACCAAGGATGATGATAAGTCAGGACGGGTAAAAACTGCACCACTCCTTCTATTTCAACAAACCACTCCTTTATTAGATCAGTGTAACGTACATAACTGAAAGCTCTTGACCCGACATAATATGAGCTTAATCCATCAGTAAACACAGGTCTTGCGTGACACATCCACACATGATGTAGATAGAAAGTGGAAGGATTAAATAGTAGAAAGTGTATGTAGTTTTCAGATACTCTGTATTAATGGGGGGGAGGGGGGGTTAAAACAAATCCAGGATGATTTGGTGGTTTAGATTTGAGAGAGAGGATACTGTTTCTATGAATTCTGCCTGTTTTAAAACCACCTCATGCACATCTAGGATGCCAATGCAGATGCAGCCTCTAAGAAAGGAGATGAGGAGGACGCTAATAAGAAAATGAGGCGGATTCCTATTGGAACAAAGATCTATGAATTCTACAATGCCCCTTTCACCAAATTTTGGTTCAATACTGTGAGTAAAAAATTAATCCGTCCATCCATTTACCAAACGGTTTGTCTTATTTAGGGCAGTCTATTCCAGCATCTTGGTTTGTAGGCAGGGAAATGCTCTGAAAGGATTGAGTAGTGTATATTATAGAATATTTTAATATATTATTATTAAAACAATAAATAAAACAATATTGAAATCCTAAATCGGTTTGCATTTGGACAGATTTCCTACCTTGGCTATCTCATGCTGTACAATTATGTAGTGCTGGTGAAGATGGAGCGCTGGCCATCTCTACAAGAGTGGATCGTCATTTCATACATCATCACTTTGGGGTTGGAGAAAGTCAGACAGGTAAGGGCACAAATCACTCGTTAAAACACCACTGCAGCCACATCTCTAGAAACAGATGCAAAAATAGTGCAATCAACCCAGTTCCAGTAGAAAAGGATCAGCTTGTAGCCTAAATCTGGTACTATCTCCTCCAGATCTTGATGTCAGAACCAGGCAAGCTCAAACAAAAGATAAACGTGTGGTTGGAGGAGTACTGGAATATCACAGACCTGGCGGCCATCTCGACCTTCTTGCTTGGGCTACTACTTAGGCTGCAAAGTGAACCTTACATGGGCTATGGCCGTGTGATCTACTGCGTGGACATTATCTTCTGGTATATCCGTGTACTGGATATATTTGGAGTCAACAAGTACCTAGGACCCTACGTCATGATGATTGGGAAAATGGTAATGCCATTTATTTTCTTAAATCTACTATACCTTTAGACCTTGCACACTTGAATATCAACTACATGGACTTTTGACTTCAATAAACTGACACATGCTTTGCAGATGATTGACATGCTGTACTTTGTGGTGATCATGTTGGTGGTCCTGATGAGTTTCGGTGTGGCACGGCAGGCTATCCTCCACCCAGATGAGGAGCCCACATGGCGCTTGGCTCGCAATATCTTCTACATGCCTTATTGGATGATCTATGGAGAGGTGTTTGCAGATTCGATAGACCGTAAGACTAGAATTTATAGTAAGATTTTGTTTCCTGCCTCCAGGGTAGATAGATGGCCCTTAACAGTCTGGTCCACCTTCCTAACACCTCACTAATATCTCCATCACCTATGTGATCTGCTGTTTCCCCTATAACTTCATGCCTAGTGCCTCGTTGTGTTAGGAACCTTTTGAGAATTCAGTTTCGTAACCTTAAAACTTGGAGACAGAAAAATGTGTTGTCAAATTGTGGTTATTTCAGTATTTCAGGCTGTATGCCATTACTCATCGCAGCAGTTTCTAGTTGATTATCCTACCTGTCTGTTGGTTAAGATGTTGGATTTGATTAATTCTTGTTGTATACATTGTTCTTGTTTCTGGTTTCCACTTGCACTGACTGACTGTTCGTGTCTATTCTGCTCTTCTGGAATGTGCTAAAGTTTACGCAATGGAAATAAACCGTAAGCAAAACTATAAACATTTGACACAATGATAAACACTGTTTTCATGAAAATAACCCTACTAATGGTACAGCGGCACTGGAATTGTTTTGAATGCGGAAAAGATCGATTGTTGGTACTATAATGTAACAAGAAAGCCTTTTTAAACAGCCCCTTGTGGAGAAAACCTATATGATGAGGATGGGAAAAAGCTTCCACCATGCATCCCTGGAGCCTGGCTGACTCCGGCCATCATGGCCTGTTATTTGTTAGTGGCCAACATCCTGCTTGTGAATTTGCTCATTGCTGTCTTCAAGTAAGAATGCTACCATTTCATTGTTTTGATGACCAATTTCCTATTAGTATGTAAAAAGCAAACAATTTGTGGCATTACAAAAATATCTTTACTGGTGTATATCTACTAACAGTTCAGTGGTGTTGATTCTATGCTATGTGTTTCTCTCGTTAAAGCAACACATTCTTTGAGGTCAAGTCCATTTCGAACCAGGTGTGGAAGTTTCAGAGATATCAGCTCATCATGACCTTCCATGACAGGCCTGTGCTGCCTCCACCAATGATTATCTTTAGCCACCTCTACATCCTTTTTCGCAAACTCTGCTGCCGATGTAGCAAGAAAAAGGAGGGAGAACTGGATGAAAAGGATAAAGGATTAAGTGAGTTTCATAAAATAATTAGACCAAATTATATATGATGAAAATACAGGTGTTCAAGTGAGTAATAAACAAACAAAAGATAAATATTTGCTTGTATTCTATGTCTTTTCCTCATAAAGAGCTCATTCTTACCCCGGATGAGCTGAAGATGCTGTACGAGTTTGAGGAGCAATGTGTGGAGGAATATTTCAGGGAGAAAGAAGATGAGCAACAGTCCTCAAATGATGAGCGTATCAGGGTTACAAATGAAAGGTAATTTAAGTAAAGGAATACGGGTAGATCTCTTAAATCCTAGTCTGCAAATTTCTTATCTATTCAGCCATCACATTTACATAATCTTCTTGTTCATGCTCAGGGTGGAGAACATGTCTATGCGCCTTGAGGAGGTGAATGAAAGGGAGAACACAATGAAAGCCTCCCTTCAGACAGTGGACCTTCGTTTGTCCCAGCTGGAAGACATTAATGGGCGAATGGTGAATGCCTTGGAAAGACTGGTGGGAATCGACCACTCCGAACTCACCCGGACACGCTCATCGGCCTCCTCTATTTGCGACCCTTCCTCTCTCCAACGTCACAGTAGCATCAACAGTGCTGATGGGTACAGCCTCTACCGCTATTACCTGGGTGTTGATGACCGCCCACCTGAGGAGAAAGAGGCAGATCTGAGTAAAACAATAGGAACTGCAAACCTCAACACAAAGGAATATGGCCAGAATCTAGAAGTGGATATTCCAGGGGTAAAAAGACGCCTTGGCTCATGTGTGGACATCCGAATCTTCCCTTGTGATAAGGGTGTTGAAGTTGAAGAGACAAAGCCAGAATCACCAAAATCTACAGTTCCTGACAACCAGGCTTCTTTGGATAAAGCCACACTGAAAGAAACCGTGATGATGGAGAAAGCCAAACTTCAGGCAACTACCTCCTACCCTCTAGAAAAGGTGAAAGCTTTTAAATATTATCCTGGAGAAATACAAAGCATATCCCCCTCCACTGTCCGAAAGTGTTGGAGCACAATCTCATTTGATCAAGCAAATGGAAGGGAACCAAATCAAGAATTAGAAGGAACAGGTGAGTCTCCAGCTACAAGACGTTGGAGTGCTGGCTATGAGTATAAGGTACACCCTAGTCTTTTTGGTCAGACGCCAAAGGTATCAATGGTAAGACCATTGGTAGAACAGATTGACCAGTTTAGCAACAGTTTCATGGTAGAGCAACATCCTGACCAGCCTGAGCAACAAATGCTGAGAGTTTCTTCTAGACATAGCAGTATAGATGAGATGGGAATGCAAGATAGGGGGAAGACAATGGACAGTTCAGGTGGATCAATGAACCATGAAAGACGTCAGTCAGTTACTGAAGATGGGATGAGAAAGGATGAAGAGCTACACTCAGCGGGGATGACTGGAAGACAGGCATCGCTTGATGAAGCTCAAGTAAACCAGGACGAAGGGAGTGACAATGTGGACAAATGCCTGAAAGATAATGAGCAGGAGATGACAAAGGAACCAGATGATCCTGACGGAGGTCTTGAAAAGGAGGAAAGTTCAGAGAAGCAAGACGGAGAGCAAACAGAGGAGATACTAACAGGTGTAAGTCCTTGTGATTCTGAAGTCCAAGCTGATGGTAGCTGTCTACTTCTGCCAGAAGACACAATGTTCCTCCCTGGAAGATCTAAAAGCTGGTCAACGAAACCTTGCATGTCTTTAGGAAACAGCTTGAAAAGAGCCCACGGGTCAAGTAGTCAAAGAGACCTTGCTGGGACATTTGGGGACTCTCATGATGATCCAGGTAAACTAGCACAGAAGACAACAGACGATGCACCATCAAACGAACTGTAACACTCCAGAGGGAGTCCAATAAGAACATTCTGCATATCCACCTGTAACACTACATGCTTACATTAACATTATGCACTCAGGTGTCATGATCAAGTTAACCAAGTAGAAAATCTCTATCCATTATTTGTGTGCTTGCACTTAAAAAGTATTTCCATCAGTATATGTATTTAATGTACAAATACAATATGTGGCGGTACGTATCCCTGCTCACTGCTCTGGTTGTCATCATGCCATTTATGTATTATGGTTTAGATGTTTTTTGACTCCTGAAATGACAGTATTATGACTACTTATGGGCTATAAAGTAAGGCTATGCAAACTGAAGTAGTTAAAGGACAAAATGAGTCTACCTCAATGCAAATTGTTTGGAGCTAGCATGTTGTATGAGTGGTGCATTTTGTTTATTGTGGGAATAAGACTGTGCAATAGCACCATCTGCTGTTTTGGATGATAAACTTATGGAAAAAAGGAAGACAAATTTAGAGGAGAAAGGTTTATACAGTATTTACTTTGGTTATATGTAGTATAAAAGTCTACAATTAATAAAACCACAATTCAAATTCTTGTTCACATTGTCTTAGTTAAGGTTTCAACATGTTCAAATAAACATACAGTAGCTTTTCAGGAAACAGGTTGCATACAAG
>JAUMHR010000090.1:10278722-10302794 GCA_032361145.1 Enteromius fasciolatus | reverse complement strand
AGACGGATCAGAGTCCAGAGTCCTGCCTTCATGTTCATCTGAATTACAGCTCACTACAGAAATCAGTCTCTCCTTCTGCAGGCCGAAAGATAGTGGCTCCTCTCGACTCTCCAGTGTTGAGTTCAGACTTCATGAACTCTTTATGAACTTTATATACTAGATTTGATGGACAGACGTGATGTTGGACTTGTTTTTTCATCGACTGTTCAGGTTGATCTGCTGCTCTTGTGGCGTTTGCTTCTCTTTGTGCTCTGAAAGGATTTTTTTTTACAAGGACCATTGGTTTCAATTAACTCTTGAGGACTAACCAATGCATTTCATGGACAAAAGATGGTTTATTATTCAATATTTGTCAATTCAGTGTAAAGTGTTAAATTTTTTACTACTTACTTCACTTGATTGAGACGCATGAATAATTTTTAACCAATTCTATGTGAAGTAATTTCACATCAATATTCAGGCACCGATGCAGTTCATTAGGTTACCAATAAACATTAAACATAGACTGACAACCAGAAACAGTCAAAGAGTTTTTGTCTGCCAAAAGTGTTAATAGTTAAGACATCCAGCGCATCTGCAGCCATTCCCAAACATGCCGAAGCACTGTGAAAATAGTTCTTAGGCTGAACTGAGCTGGAACACAGTTCAAGAGAGTGTTGCACTGTGCTTGAGCACGCTGCCAAAAGGGTTAATAGTTAAGGGTTGATCCTCTGTCACAGAAGCACATTCAGAGCTTCCGCAGCCATTCCCAGACACACCCAAGCACGCTGAAGATAGTGCTTACACTGAACTGAGGTGAACACAGTTGACGCGATTATCTACAGTCTACTGTACTTGAGCCCGCTCATCATTTATATTCTTCGCCAAATGTTATACTGTAGTTTATGTACATCTGTTTGCTATCGTCATTAATAGTCTAATTTTTCAATGATGATACACAGAAACTCAATCGTCATCAGTGCTAAAGAGTATAAAACATCAATGACAGAAATAAAACGTTGCTGATGAACAGACTGAATCAGATCCGATGTACGACAGACACAGTGCTGGATGAATGACAGCAGTGATGAGGCACAGTGAGCAGTACGTGCTCAGATTTTAACCTCCTCTTCTTGACTGCATGTTTCTGTTGTGATTCTCAACATGAGTTGATCGAGTTCCAGCGATTTCAGAATTTTTAAAGTCCAGTATCATCTGCTGTAGCTATAACTTAACATGATAAGTGTGTCAGACAAAAGATGTGGGACACTCTCCATGTGGGACACTTTTTTGTCAGGTCTTGTCCAGCCTGGAAAACAGTTTGTTTAAGCAGTCACGCAGTTGTTAAATAAGAGCCGTCGGCTCCACAGTGTTTCATAGATACATGAACTGTTGGTGATTGAGTTCAAGCTCTTCTCTGTCAGAAATCTCTTTTACTGCGATGTTTAAGAGATGTTTAAAATGGGTATCATGCGGTCCAGTAATGATATACAAGCGTGCATTGTGTTCATGATCTCTGAGGTTGTTTCAAGAGACTGGCATGTCCATACAGAATTAAATTTTCATTGAGCTTAGGATTTCCAGGTCCTTTTGTTGGCTGTTCATGTTACGCATAAACAATACTACACAGTCTTATTACTATAAATAAAACACAAAACAACAACCACATCAAATATTTTTTCAGTGCATTCAAACTAAAGCTGATATTGTTGTGTCGTTTTCTAATTTGAACAATCTGATGATCCAGAGCTCTTCTTCCTCCGAAGTGAAGTAAACCTGAAAAAAAAACACAGATTTATACTCTACAGAGGAGGAGACTTTTGAAACCAACTCCAATCAGCTTTCTTGAAAAGTAATACCTTAAAAACATAACCAACCATAATTCATATATGTTGTGCAAACCTTGTTGTTAGACAGATCTGATTGTTTGAGGTTGTAGGACTAATACACCATGAACAAGACATGTGTACACACAGAAAAAAATATCTTTGTACATTAATAGCCAAGAGGGTATGATTGCATGATGGTGGAAATACTATTTAGCCTGTTTATAATTCTGTTTCTGTCAATGTAAATCTTTGGGGTATGAATGTGAATAAATTCAGGATGTGGACCTGAACGGGCGATGCCCGATTTGTGAATTAATCAAACGTTTGAGTTCAGACAGTTCAGTGTATAATAATCATGATATTACTTTGTTATGATAACTTAACTAAAATAAGACTTAGGCTATCTGAAAAAAGATTACTACGAAATGCACAGGGTTTTAAAGATGTTTTCACATGCTGTGGGCCGAGCAATAAAACCTTAAAAGCTCAATTCGTATGAATTAGTACGAATGACCTAAACATAACCCCGCCCCTAAACCTACCCATCACGTGGTTTTAGACAAATCGTACGAAATCATACGAGTGAGGTCGTACGAATTAGTAAGAATTGGCACAAATTCGGCACCTTGTACGAATATGTACAAATTGCTCGTGAGACTGTGTTGCGATAGCCTATATATAATTAAAACTACAAATATAAATGAATATATTGTTTTTGCTCAACGATAGAAGCCATAGAAGTATAATATGTGTAGTGTAAAATGCATGTATAATATAATGTATAACTAAAATATTTTTTAATCTAAAAATAAACCTTTTAGAGATTAGGAATTAAAAAATCATAAATCTTAAAAAAAATAAAACATATCTTTGACAAAATCATGCTTAAAGTAGTTACTGTTACAAGTTACAAGGTTACAAATCTAACAAATGAAAGGTTTTACAGAACAGCAGTGTCCAGGTTAAGTCCAGAAGATCTGCCATGGGTTCCTCGTCTTGGTTCAAGGTAACAGTAACTGAAGGCTAGTTACGCTGTCTGTCAGGAATATAAGAAGGAATATAATTGGGGACAAAATACCTAAGAATTTCTTTATCAAAATCATCATCACAACATTCAGTTTATTGGTTGAAATGTATACAACTTACATCTTAATATGTGTTTATTAATAGTAACTCAGAGGACATGTAAGCATATTATTACCTTATTTTAAACCAGAATATTTTTAAATGACATTATTAACAATGACTTCGATTGACAACAGATAAACATAGGCTTGATCTAATCAAGAATATGAAATAACTTGCTGTGATCACATGCTCTTGTGCTGGAATGATTCATTTAAACACAGGTGTATTGAAATGACTCGAGAAAAGACATCTAGTGGTGAAACATGATAACTGTGTAATTAGATCTTCCTACAGTAGGCTACATAATAGCATGGGCTGATAATGAATAACCGTTATATGATGTAATTCTACATCTACTAGATTTTTTTTTTTTAAACATTTAAGTTATCATTAGGTAATGAAGTATTAATACGTACAGTAGGCCATAAAAAAATGCATTTTGCATGATGGTTGTTAGTTAAATTACCATTCATTAGGCTACTTCTCCGAAACGGTGTATAAAGTATTTGCATTAGACACTTACTTTCCGAATTATTTACATTTATTTTGTTTATTTACGTGCCATTGTTCATTTTTGAAATAAAAAAAGCGTTATTAAAAAACTGAGATTAAAGATTTTACTTTATTAATTTATGTTTTCCAGCTATTTCTCATTTTTCCCACCAGAGGGCCAGGATACACCATTTTTAAAGACTTATAGGAAATTAACCCTTAAATGAAATGAAATGAAAGTACATAATTATACTGTATACTTAAGATGTATCTGCTGTTGGGACGCTGTTTCTGTTATTGTAATCCCTTTTCTGTCATGGAATATTACTGGACACCCCACAATATTTCAGCTGAAAGAGGCTGAACCGATGGATCTCAATCGGTAATGCGCGATTTCTGAATGAATCACTCTTTTGAGTCGATTCTTTTGTATGAACAGGTCAAATGAGTTCGGACAGCTCACTCACCCACTGAATCGTTTGTAGCGATTTCTCTACTAACAGGTTACTTCAGAACACAGAAATCAAACTCTTTGATGACGTGGATGTGTACCTATAATCCACTGAAACTCCCAAAAGCGTCCTGTCGTTTGCCAGAGGCGAAGGGGGTCTTCAGGTTCAACACCTGCGCGTGCAGCTTTACAACAAATAACTTTAATACAGGTAAGACTTCTTCCTTCTCAAGAGAGAAAACACTAATATAACAAAACAGTGTTGCATTGCTCGTACTTATGCTTATTGTTATTAATAATTCTATTGTTAAAATTAATAATCTTATAATTTGGATTTTGCATCTCCCAAATAACTTTAGATATAGTACAATTTTTATAGTACAAACTTTATACAGATTCAATGAGGTTTGGCAAGCCGAGGACTTTTGGTCGGTTAACATGACCTCATTATGTCATGTCATGTTGTCACTGGCTCTTTTTGGATATATTAATTTCTTCATGAAACATAGAAAAGTGCAATTAAACTGGACTTTAAGTTTCTACAATTATCAAGATTAGTTCAGGCTAAAAAATACCATATCGTGCAATTCCCCAAATCTTATTGTGTAGTATTAGTATTAGTATTAGTATAAACTAGAGTTTTAATCGATTTGTCCTTTCATTATCATAGACACATTTATTTGTAATTGACCCATACATTTAAGCTTGTTTGCTTTGTTGCACTGAACAGAAAGAGTTCGGTTTAACTTAAAAGACTTTGGAGTTTGGAACACAACAAAACACAAAAATATTAAGTTCACAGAAGAGCAGTTCTGTGTATGGGGAAAAAAAAAATATGATTCTTCCTCTCTTTCCCTAAAGGTGCTAAAATTGACAAATAAATCCCATTATGAATTAATGAATTTTATTGCATTTTATATGTGAGAATAACCTCAAATACATTTTATAGTGGGATGTATTGCCCGAATTCAAAGGACTGTAACAAATTTGCATATGAAAGCTCACAATCTCATTAATATGCGTAACATGTGTTTTCACCCAAAGACATTTCACACCGCACAAACTTTTTGCCAACTTAACTTAAGAAAGAACTTCATACAAATGTCCCAGAAACTCAACATACACAGAGCATCATATATAAGCACATAGCAGAAGTTTTTCATTTGGAGAATTGTGCTGGTGCCTCGTGGAGCTATTCATTGCTTCATTCTGTCCTCATTATGCCAAGAACCGGACAGTCTTTGAGCAGTTCATACCAGTCCTGCAGTCAGCATGAGCACCGGCACTCAAATACTCCAGCAAACTGATCCAACCAATAACCAGCTTGAAAAAAGGTACGTGGATGTGTTTATCATAATCAGAATTTTATGTCAATGCATATACAAGAACATAATAAGGTTACAGCGAGGTATTTGCAATGTAAGTAAATGGGTCATTTCTTTGAGGATTTAACATCAGAAATTTGAAGCCCGCAGATTTAAAAAGTAAATTTTGTCAAGCTTATTTTGTAATTATTTTCAGTGATTTTTTTTCTTTAACAGTGTGACACCTTTGGTTCTTAAAACTATTGTGAAAATTTGTGCTAAGTTTTGTTCAACTATGGTTGCCGCATATATGAATTAGCTGTAAAATGTCTTTTCTTAAGAGTTTGGCAGAACACTACTTGGAGAAAAACTTCTTGCGCTTTTCATCAAACACTCTCTGAATCAAAATGAGCAGCGGAAATGAAATCAGCTCAGCTGCCAGTTCTAGCATTCTTGTTTACAAAGAGCACCGAGTGTCAATTTGTAGGGATGCCAATTTTAAAGCCACCTAATGTCGCTTGTGGCTGTTACATCAAGAATTTAAAGAGAGGGTAGAAGTTTCCATGACTGATGGGAACTAAAATATTACATTTAGTGAGCTCCCGTATGTCAACAAAGCTGCTGGGGATTTAGTACTTAGTAACCCAAACGTGTCATTTTGGGAGCTTACAATGCTGCTGAGTGTTTGCAGCATGTGATTCATAGGTACAGCAGCAAGAGCCAGGTCTGACTTTAGGGAGAGCCAGAGTCCACTGCTATCTAACAGACCAGCAATCTGTGTTTCAGCTCGGACTGTTCACCCATGACAGAGGTTTTGCAGCAGAATGTTAGGACTGGATTGGGTAAGTAGAGTAACTATTATTTTGCTAAGTATATTCAGAGATCAGGCTTATGTACTAACCTTCTTATCATGTTGTATACAACATAAAATTTGTAGTCACTGAAATGTGATGCTCTCTAATTCAATGCAGCAGAGAAAAAGAGCATTGAGGAGGTTCTGGCAGGTGCAGAATTGGCACCAGCCCAATCCCTGTGGACTACAGAGGCCAGCGGATCAGTTCAGCTGAGAATGGATGAACTTTGTCCAGAACAGCCCATCACTGTGCATCAGATGTTTACCAACTCAGTTCAGAAGTACGGGAAGCTGACCGCTTTGGCAAGCAAAAAAGGAAGCAAATGGGAAAAAGTTACCTTTTCGGAATATTATCACCTCAGTCGAATAGCTGCCAAAAGCTTTTTAAAGGTGACCATAGAGCAGTTTTTAAACGCTAATTCATACATAACATGTTCATGTAACAAAATTAATTTGCACAGCTCATTCTACTGTAACTTATGGATTGCATATGATAGTCATATTTGAAAATTATTCTAGCTTGGTCTGGAGCGGTTTCACAGTGTAGCCATCCTGGGATTCAATTCCGCGGAGTGGTTTATCGCTGCTGTTGGAACTGTCTTTGCAGGGTGAGAAAAATCCGTAGTTTATCTTTACTTTAAGCTTAAAAATTTCACACTTGTAATTTTTCAGTTTGAATTGCAGTGCAACCTAGTGTCAGATTCTCAGTCCAATACATGACAATAGTTCCAGAACTAGTAGTACAGTAGTAAAGTACATGGATGATTTTGAGCCAACTATTTCCAAGTACCATTTGAAGGGTTGCATTCGCACCAACAGTGGGTACTAAGAAGTGACGTAAGCCAGTCGACACAACGTCATTTGTGGTACTTTTTTAGACCCTACTCTGAAGTAGTAGCTAATTTAGTTCCTCCAAATGGAGTTCCAGGAACTAAAATTGTTCCTAGTCCCTGAGGTGCAAACGCTACAAAAAGTGGGTAGTTCCACAATTAGTTTGGAAACTACGAAATGGTTCCTGCGGTGTGAAAGGCCATATAATGCTGATATTGAAAATTTATAGGATTAAATGCATCACCTTTGTCTTTCAGTCACAACACTTGATTTCAGGATCCACTTTCTTAAAAACTTATCAAATTCACCTGAACAGGCTAATTGAGGTCTTCCTTGATCCAGGTTAAAATACATGTGAAACATGGAACAGAATTAATAAAAATGACCCGGAGTTAACCATCTTAAGTGTAGAAAGCTTGATTGCACGTTGGTCAAACTTAACACCAAACTTTAAATGAACTTGGTAAAGTGGGAAAGGAGTGTTCGATCAACTATCACTGTCCTCACCTCTATATTTTTGTTTGTTGTAGGGGTATAATGGCAGGCATCTATACCACAAACTCACCAGATGCCTGCCTCTACGTTGCTAAAGACTCAAGAGCCAATGTTATTGTTGTGGAAAATCAAAAGCAGTTGGATAAGATTTTACAGGTAACATTTGGTCTGCTTTATTTTCTCAAGCTGGACCTCCTCGTACTCAGTGAGCAAGCTGATTAATACTGTTGTTTGTCTTGTTAGGTAAAGGATAAGCTTTCAGACTTGAAAGCCATAGTACAGTATTCTGGACCTTTGAAAGAGAAGTTGCCCAATCTCTATTCAGTGAGTGTCCAGTATATAGAGATCTGTCTGGCTTACCACGTAGGCCAAAATTACCCAAAGATTTAACCTAACTTCTTGCCTTTGAACAGTGGGAAGAGTTTATGGAACTAGGACTGGAGGTCTCTGATCAAGAACTAGATGAAGTAATCAATAATCAGAAAGCCAATCAGTGCTGTGTACTTATTTACACATCTGGGACAACCGGATCCCCGAAAGGAGTGATGCTAAGCCATGATAACGTAAGTTGCTAGGGAAAATGCCAATATGGCAGCAATGTTTTGCTGCAGTTTTTAATTCTGGACTCTTTTAGATCACATGGACAGCTCACCATGCAAGCAGGGCTGGAGATATGCAGCCAGCTGAAATTAGGCAAGAGTCTTTGGTCAGCTATCTTCCTCTCAGCCATATTGCCGCCCAGATCTACGATCTCTGGACAGGGATCCAGTGGGGGGAGCAAGTTTCCTTTGCTCAGCCAGATGCTCTAAAGGTAAATGTTTCAGAAAAGGACTTGCTCCTGGAGGGCCACCTTGCTGTAGAGTTTAGCTCCAATATGCCTCCCCTTCTTACACACTTCTTACCAATCTTACACATTTCACTGGAAGGTGGAAACCCTGCTTTAGATGTAACTGGTGTCATCACCAAATATCAGTGTTGCAGCCAAGACCAGGACAGGACAAGACCAAGTAGATCAATCCAAATCAAGTCAGAGATCTGAATTTGGTTAATTATATACAATATAATCAACGCCCCAACCAAGATTCCTGGTGCATCACGTCATGGACAAGTACGGATACGCCGATTGTCAACAGAGGCTAAGGCGCCTGCATGCACTGTTGGGTGGACACAGTTCTGGTTATGCTTTGGTAAATGCTTTCTTGCTTTCACTTTAGGCCTTATTATATCAATAGCACAATTCCTGATAGTGTACCTATGAGGTATTTGAACGTTGCGGACCAAGTGCGCCCATTCGTGGCAACAGTGTTCTCTGTTGGTGATGGTTGTTACCAACAGAATAATGTGCCATGCCATGAGTTTTTTTAAATTCAACCAGTCTAACATTTGTGGTTCAACTTGGAAAAGCGGGTTCATACTACATCATCACCATCCCTCAATTTTTGAAAAGTGAAGGACCTACTGTTGACATTATAGTACCAGATTCCCCAGACTTATTGAGGCCACTTTTATGTATGCCAAGGGAGGTCCAACAGGTTATTAAATGGGTTGCCATAATGTAAAGGCTCACTGGTGTATGATCTTGGTCTCAGATTTGAGACCAGACTACTACAGCACTTTGAAATGTTGTAAAGGATAAAATTTTACATCGCTCTGGTGTTTACATGAAATTTTATGTTCCCTTTTAGGGGACTTTAGTAGACACTTTTCGAGAGGTAACCCCTACAGCCCACATGGGCGTCCCTCGTGTTTGGGAGAAAATTATGGAAAAGATCAAAGAAGGCATATCCCAGTGTGGATACATGAAAAAGAAACTGGTGACATGGGCCATGTCTGTTAGTCTGGAGGCTAATCAAAGGCTTGCCAAGTATGTCAGTTGTTTTACAGTATATCACTGTCCACATGACATTCAAGTTATGAAGTTTTCTTGCGTTTTTATAATATTTTTTCTTAAATTAGGGATGAGGAAAAGTCATTCCTCTTCACTCTTGCAGAAAATTTGGTCTTGCAGAAGCTTCGTGCTGAGCTAGGCTTCTCCAATTGTGTGAAGTTCTTCTCGGGAGCAGCACCTATTGGAAGCGAAACTCTTCAGTTTTTCCTTAGTCTCAACATTCGGCTATATGAAGCCTATGGGATGAGTGAAAGCTCAGGACCCCATTTTATGTCTGGACCAAAAGCATACCGTTTTTCAAGGCAAGCCTTCTTGTTGTACCTCAACTTATAGGTTGAGTACCTTCAAAGTAAAAATGCCAATGATCAACAAGTTAACTGTGTATGTGACAATTTACCAAACTCTTCTAGCTGTGGTAAGGTAGTTCCAGGCTGCCAATACAAACTAGTAAACGTAGATGCTGAGGGCATTGGAGAAGTGTGTTTCTGGGGCCGCAATGTCTTCATGGGATTCCTCAACCTGGAGGATAAAACAAATGAGGCTTTGGATGAAGATGGATGGCTCCGATCTGGAGACTTGGGAAAGGTAGATGAAGATGGTTTTCTTTACATCACTGGAAGAATAAAAGGTAAAGTGCTATTTTGAATCAGGCATATTTTTGTACTATGCTATAATTAGATTCAGGTTAGCTTAAAATGGCATTTCCATTTTATCTCCGTCTATTCAGAGCTTATCATCACAGCTGGAGGAGAGAACGTTCCCCCACTTCTCATAGAGGATGCTGTAAAACAGGAGTTGCCAATCATCAGCAATGCCATGCTGATTGGAGACAAGAAGAAATTTCTATCCATGCTGCTAACGCTAAAGGTAAACTATGCCTTGAGAAAGACTCTGGCTTCAACAGCTCCAAAACCATTTCACGAGTTTGCGCTTCCTTATGATGATAAATTTAGCGTATTTGGCGTGCTCGTGCGTCGGCACTCCTCCAGAAACTTGTTTAACAACATCACTTGGTAGGGTGACCATACGTGCCATTGTTCCCGGATGCATCCTGGCCTGGATTTCTATAAGGATATAGGTCTGGGCTTGGTTTGAGTGAGCAGCCCGAATGGTATGACATTGGTTTCTTATGTTTTCGAAATGCTCTTAATTCAAAGCAATAGAGATATCTTGGCCAAGACACGTCTGGAAAAAATGGCATGCATGGTCACCCTATATTTAGGTTAATCTATTATTCCTTCCCTTGGATAGTGCAAAATTAATCCAGATACTACAGAACCCACTGACATTCTTAGCTTGGAGGCTGTGGAATTCTGTCAGCGGCACGGTAGCCAATCGACAAAGGTCTCAGACATCATTGGAGGAAAAGACAAGATAGTGTACCAGGCCATTGAAGTAGGCATTGCACGGGTCAACTCTAAAGCAACCTCAAATGCCCAGCGCATTCAAAAATGGACCATTTTAGGGAAGGATTTCTCAATTGTTGGAGGAGAACTAGGTGAGTGCTGTGAACACATTACTTTCATCCAATGGATATAAAAACAAATGTTTTACTTCTACTGAAAATGGAACTGTTAGATAATTGGATTGTGTTACTTTTCAGGTCCTACAATGAAACTACGTCGCCCAGTGGTATTGCAGAAGTATAAAGGTGAAATAGAGAGTTTTTACACAGAATAGACAACCTCCAGACTGGCTGTCTCTCTTAAAGATACTATAGGAATTAGATTAAATTAAATCTAAAAAAAAAAAAAAAGCCTAATTTTTTTACATATCCGTCATTAAACATACTGTTAATTGTCTACCATGTAAGCTGAATGTTTAATATTCCTGTATGCTTTCACCAGTCTTAAAAATAAAGCTTTCGCGTTGTCTATGAATGTAACTGCATATGATAATGTTAGTTTATGCAGTATTATAATGATCATAATAATAAAGCCTTGGGTGGTTCGTCCATAAAAATAGACATATATATTCCATCCACAGTCATGTCTTGATAGTACAGTTATTTCACAATTGACACAGCAAAGGTCAAGAACTGTTTGAATTATATTAATTGTTAACCATAATGCAAAGTTCATAGCTGATGTAAAAGCTTAAGCATAAAAAATGTGATGCAATTTTTAACGGATTTACCACACTTTGAAGCAAAAAAATTTGATTATTCCTGTCATGTGACAGAATAGCAAATTGGCAAAACACATCAAACCAAATAAAGTGTCCAGTCAATAAATACAGTTTATCTTAGATTATGTAGTTCCTTTCTGACAGATTAAAACAGCTTACAAATACAGTCACCCAAGGACAAGAATTTAAGACAGTGCTTTGCGGTTCTGGAGAAACGAAAATGCAGACACTTAGTAGAATTGTGCGCAGATATCAGAATGATACGAAGATTGATTTCTTTTCTTCTGTTTTTGACTGTCAGTTCTTTAGGCATCAGATCCAATCCTAGAAACAGAAAAGCCTCAATCCATGTCCTGAACTCTTCGACAGATATCAGCTGTGAACTCTGAGCACTTAGAGTTTCCACCAAGGTCTTTGGTCAGAACCTGAAATATTAGATGGTTAAAACACATAAAAATAAGTTCTGTCTTAAAGGTAGAAGCTAAATTCCTTTCATATTCAATGACTAATCCTACCTTTTTTTCACGTATGGTGTCGAAGCAGGCGGTCTCAATCTTTTTAGCGTGCCCGTGTAGTCCCATGTGGCGTAGCATCATCACGGCACTCAGCAAAAGGGCGGTGGGGTTCGCTAGGTCTTTACCTGCGATGTC
This sequence comes from Enteromius fasciolatus, assembly GCA_032361145.1. NCBI lineage: Eukaryota > Metazoa > Chordata > Actinopteri > Cypriniformes > Cyprinidae > Enteromius > Enteromius fasciolatus. The sequence continues at coordinate 10,290,767 of JAUMHR010000090.1, read as the reverse complement.
GGGGGCAGTTCCGTGTACCTAACACATAAAAAAAAAAAAAAAAAAATAGATTATGCTAATGCTATTTGATCAATCACTCCATTGTGAAGGTACTGCATCAGCCTCCAGAGTTCAATACATACGGATTCAAATATGGCGACACCATTGGCTCCTATGTTTCCACTGGGAGTAACTCCAAGACCTCCAATCAATCCGGCACACAGATCACTGAAACCCAAATCAAAGCCTGGTGAGACATGCACTTCATAGATAAATCATATCACTTAAATTATCATTTTATGACGCTTCAAACAGACTCACCTCAAGATGTCGCCATAAAGATTAGGCATTACAAGTACATCAAACTGAGAAGGATCTTGCACCATCTAGTGGATAATCACAATATAACGTATGGTAAAGACTGTATAAAAAGGATTTCTGGGTCGCTACACTGAGCAGGTCTTCTATTAACTATACAAAAAAAAAACTAAGATGAAAACTCAATTTACTTTAAAATACTGATTAAACTACAGGGAAGCTAAACCCATACACTATTCACTGCAGAAGTATTTTCCAAATTTCACAATGTAAGCGAATTTTTAAAAAAGCGTTAAAATATATTTTGTATTAAATAGATTATATTAAAAATATTGTCTGTTATAAAAATAAAGCTGAAATGAAATATAATACAATGAGAAAAAAAAACTTTAAACTGAAAAACTTAAAAATTTAAACTTTAAAAAAATCTTAAGTCAAAGTCTTAGTATTAAAACTGAAATAAAAAAAATAGATCTATATAACTATAAATAGATCTAATAAAAATGGCAAAAGCACATAAATAAACTAAAGATGAATTACACAGATGAATAATGAATGAATTTCTCTTGTAAGCATACATTAAGACAGACTGTATCCAGATACATTTCGGTGAATTTCACGTCCTTGAAATTCTCAGCAACCTCTCTGCACTTCCTCAGGAACAGACCGTCGGACATTCGCCTAGAAGACATGAATGAATTCAGCATCTTTATATATTGCAGTTTTTTTGTAATTAGATCCAACAAAATATTTGTTATCAGTGAAGACTTGTTATATAGAAATGCTTCATAGCTACGAAGGTACTATGTGATTTGTGACGCTCACATGATGTTGGCTTTGTGAACGGCGGTGACGCTGGCTCTTTGGTTATTCCTGGCGTACTCAAATGCATACTCGGCGATACGCCTGCTGGCATCCTCTGTGATCAGTTTAATACTCTGCACAACTCCATCCACAATCTGATTAAGAGTGAAAAATAGTACAAATAGAGATAAACAGCTCAACAAAACAGTGTTCAGGTTTCAAAAAATAGGGTCATGTTAGCTCATACAACAAGGGCAAGATAGAATGACAAGTTGTACAAGTTTGCACAGTTTCTAACTCTAAGACAGCTTAAAGGAATAGTTCACCTAAAACAAAATCCTGTCATTAATTACTTATCCTCATGTCGTTCCAACTCTGTAAGACCTTAGTTCATCTTTGGAAAGCTATTTGAGCTGAAATCCTACAGCTTTTTGACCCACCATAGAACACAACACAACTGACACATTCAATGCCCAGAATGACAATACTGACATTGTTAAAATAGTCCATGTGACATTTTAACAAAGCTATGAGAATGCTTTTAAACACAAAGGTTCATAAAATAAGGCTGAACCACTGAGTCACATAGATTTTAATGATGTCTTTACTACCTTTCTGGGCCTTGGCTGTGTTGCTGTCTGTGCAGGGTCTGAAAGCTCTTATATTTCATAAAAAATAACTTAATTTGTGTTCTGAAGATGAATGGAGCTCATGTTTGGCTACAGGTTTGGAACGACATGAGGGCCAGTAATTAATAACAGAATTTTCATTCCTGGGTGAACTGTCCCTTTAACGCTTCATGTATAGAACAACATGTACATTACCATTCAAATTTGGGGTCTGAAAGATTCTTTTTAACGTCCACAGAAAATTTGAGAAAAGTAAAAAAAAAACAAAAACAACAACACTTATTTTATTTACACTACTGTTGAAATGTTTGGAGGCCGTATGACTAAAAAAAAATTAAAAATAAAAATAAATCTCTCACAAAGACTACATTTATTTGGTCAAAACCACAGCAAAAATTGTAATACTGTGAAATATTAATACAACTTAAAACAACCGTTTTCTATTTTTAAATGTAATTTATTCCTGTATTGCAAAGCTGAATGTCCAGTCTTCAGGGTCACACGATCCTTCAGAAATCATTCAAATAAGCTGATTCGCTAATAAATTTTAATTATACATGTCTTTAACGCATCAAAAAAAAAATTAAATCTCCCTGACCCCAAACCTTTGAACTGTAGTGTACAAGGTAATATCACGAACAGACAAAGGAAAGATCACATGAATGGAATGTGACGATGCGAAGTCATTTCACATGACACTTGGACACACTATGGACTGGGACCAGAGACAGCTGATTTACGGCAGCCAAGTGGCACCTACCTAAAGAACAAACAGCACTGAAATATGAGCTGTGCCACTGAATTCCCGCTAGCGCTGCATGAGAAACTGGTTAAGACAGCATTAGATGACAATAGCATGACCTTTGACATTTGTGGAGGAGCCAATCAGCTGCTGATGGCTCCAATAGCCAAATGTCATCCTATTTGGCTATACTAAAGGTCTGAATGCTAAACTAGCTTTTAATGATGTAAGGTCCAATAAAAAGAGGACTTATTTATAAAATCAGATTTAATGACCGATTGATGTAGAAATCCATTAAATCCAATGGGTTCACATACTTTTTCCTGCAAATGCAGATCTCTGAAGAATAAAAGCAGCCCAGCCCTGGTTTGGTTGGGTTACTGGGACAGGCGAGCACTTGTACTTACCACATGTTCAATCCCACTGTATTCTCCTTCTGTGTTTTCTCGGATAGTAACCAGATCCACATCAGTGTAAGGTGTCTTATAGCCTTCGATTGACACACAAGGGCGCACATTAGCATACAGGTCAAAGGTCTTCCTTAGCAGAAGGTTCATGGACGGGTGTCCAGCAGCAATTGGTGTTTTCAGGGGTCCTGAAATATAATTCAATGTTGATCATGTAAGCTTCATATATGAAATTTCTATGAAAAATTGCCTGATATGAGACACAGTCAGCAAATGTACCTTTTAATCCTATTTTGTTTTTGTCCATGGACTCTTTGGCCTCAGGAGGGATCATCCACCTGCCTCCAGGACCTTTGATGGCGGTGACGTTTCTCTCTTCCCACTGAATAGGGGCCTAGTTAAGAAAAACGTTCACAACTAAGATTTTAAGCGGTGCACAAAAGGGTTAAAATCAAAATAACAGTAGCTTAATTTTAAGCCTGACACATGCAGAAAAAGTGGATATTGCACTTGTTTGAACATTCCCGAAGAGTAAAACAACAGATACGTACTTTAGCTGCTTCAAATATCTTCATAACAGCAGTGGAGATCTCTGGACCGATTCCATCCCCAGGAATTAACGTTACAGTTTGAATCTGTCAAAATAAAGCATGGAAAACAAAGACTGAATCTGGCAACATTTTCCTGAGGCTGTCTGCATAAAGTTTAGGAAAGGAATTGGAGTACAAAAGGTCATGAAGTTTGAACACTGCCGTTCGCTGTAACTAACATCTCCAAAATAGCAAGAACAAAGGCATCCATTTCAGGTTTTGCTGTTTGTTTTGAGTAGGTCTGACTCGTTCTGCTTTTACTAATGCCAGAAAACCAACGCCTTCAAGTCAACGATCTTGATTGAAGTCACTACTCAACTTGCACAGCGACATAGCTTCAGCAGGGAGCGAAATTAATGCTTAGAATTAGATTTCTTTAGTGATTGAGTCTTTATACCCAAGGCTACGCTTTAAGCTCTTCCAAGAAGCACAAATAAAACTGACCTATCGATCTCCTTCCATACATACTATATTAATTCTACTGGTACTTGTTTTGTTAGTGTCATCTAAGTTATAACATTGTAGCATGGCAAATCATGGTACATGGAGGAGTGTAGGTTTGAACTTACCCCTCTGGAGAAAGTTCTGGGTTGTGGGCTCTGAGTCTTTATGGCTCCCATTACACGGGACACCTGCAGAAACAATTTCAAAGGTACAAACAGATCAATAACATTGGAATACAAATTTAAGCTGATACTACCGGACACAAAAGTCCAAACCATTTATTAAAATGCAAGCGAATTAACCATGCTTTTAAAAAGCGCTGTGTTTAATGCGGCTGATCTCTACCGTGGATTTTTGCAAACCTGCGCACAGCAGCTAAAGCACTACTTAAAAGGCTATGTATGATCCCATTAACTCTGCATGCACAAGCGTTTTTGAACACAATACGGCAAGTGCAATTAAGGCAACGACAAGCATGCAAAAGGTGAATTACAGCAGGGATCATCCTGAGGTCAAAAGATTAAACAAATGCAAACCAATTAGTTGTGATTAAATGTGAGTTATTGAATGGGGTAAGGATTTATCCCTGGTGTAAAACGAGGGGTGTAGTTTCAAATCTGCATAAAGTTGAGTTTAAATCAGCCTAGAAATGTAAGGCTACTGGTCACTGATGATCACGCACAAGGATATTTTAAAACAACACCCTCAAAGATGACAGCAGATCTGATGGGGACATTACTACTTCATCAAAAAGCTACTGTATGTGTATTGTGAGAGAGTGGCACCATAAAACTGAAGCAAGATATGTGGCCTAAAATAGCATTTGGACAAAAAGAGGTTTCAAACTTCATTTACGCATACATTAAAAATCTTTAAAGATCGTAACACCTTTCATTTGTCACCTCAGGTACCTTCTTACCTCTTTGGTTAGAAAAGAAATTGATTTAGTTTGGAGGAAAGCCTTTCTTTTTCTTCTTTATTCCCCCCCCCCAGTGACATTCATACAATTCATGCGAGTCTTTTAAGTGTCCAAATACATTTGGGGCCACTGAATATATGTGGAAATGATTCATAAATATATGGGTTGCAGAGCTAAGATACAACTATTTTATATTTCATCCTTCCAATACTACTAAAATAAATCTAAACTACATCATAACCTATAGATATGCATATAAAACACCAGTCTGAGGAACAAAAACGGTTCTTCTGCATCTTCTCTTGTCTTATCACTTTTTTTCCTCTTCTAGAAGAACATTTAGTCCATAATTTGAGTTTAGTCTTGACATCAGTCAACTTTTGTTCTCTAAGCCAACATGTCGAGGTGACCTTCATCACCAGATTGGTTGGTCAGTTGGCGTTAATGGTTCTGCTGGCACATTTACATCAGCAGCTTTACTTAACTCATTTGTAAACTCTATTTCACCCTGACTATTTTAATGTCCATGTCAGATTTGCAATCTTTAATAACTATAAGCCATTGCACGCTAAAGCTAACGGAGATGCGCGTCTTACTTCCGGAGTCCCGCTCGCGTCATTTATCCGCACGCCGCATCTCTCGAGAAGTTTTAAGAGCTGAAAAAAACAAAATTGGCGTTTTAACTTTCACAGCTTGACCTTACTGTCCTCCTTGTTGAGTTGACATACTATTTGGGGGTATTAAGCACAATACTGTATGGGTGGTGATGATGATTACTGCAGAGGTTGAACATCTGTGGCGTTTGACCGAGGCGTGATTCATTCACGAGGTTAACACGCATCGTGTCGTACTCTTCATTTATAATTGTTTCAAGACTAGTAGATGAGTTGACTGAGAGATGTTAAATGTGTTAAACCGATGTGAAGGGCATGCAGTACAGGGCCGCTGTGGCATCTCTTTCGCAACGCAACGTTTTCAGCGCAAGCTAAGTATATACTTGCATTCATACTATACATTCATATTTGGCAAAACACAGCACAGACTGCTATGATCTGAGGTTTGTCATATAATGTAGCCCCTACCGTTGACCTCCACGCGTTTCCAGCCATCCTGTGCTGATCGTGTTCTGGCGACTACTAACTCAATGCAGCTATCCGGTGTCTCATCTACTATGAGTATCTGGGGTTGCCAGATTGTAACTACACTAGGAAACTGCGTTACATTAGGGCAGGGTTTCAATCGTTTTGAAACCCTGCCCTAATGTAACGCCAAAATACTCCAAAATACTCCCAAATACGATAATCCAAAATGCAACTATACATTTTCATTTAACAATATATACATTTATAATGTGTGTGTGCTATGATTTTTATTTATATTGTTATTTTTACGTTATTAAATTTCTCGAATCACTATGTATTTTAAAATACATTCATTTATTCGAAAGCTGTATTTTAAATTATTTTTATGTATATTTTCACAATGTTTTTGTCAAAAAGAAAAAGATAATAATAATAATAATAATAATAAATATCACGATTAAGGAGGGTTTATCCTATGAGATTTCAGAATTTGAAAGATGCAAGTTTTTTATTTTATTTATCTATTTATTTTTGTTAATGTTCTCAACTTGTTACAACTGATATTTGTATTTATCAACATGCAAGATTTCAAAAACGCTTTTTTTGTCAAAATACCTGGCAACTACTTGCCCTCTTCTCTGCATTGGGCTGTAAAGACATGCTTGAACGCTGAACTCCCTCTACTGCACCGGATGCCACAGTACTTTTTTGATGAAATTACTACGAATTTATTTTTCCTTTTGATTGTGCAGCACGACTTACCCTTCTTAGGTTCCAAATAAAAAAAACATTGTTTTAGGAAAGTAAAGAACTCACGAGGTGGGCACGTTTTTTGCCTGTATTGACTACTTGACCAATTCATGTATAGACCAGAGGGTGGAGTCGTTTTTCTTGAATGAGTTCAGAACAATATTTTATACTTAAATTATGCAACATTGCATAGACTCACTCAGAACTGAAACTCTTACACCATTCAGATCATTCTACTACCTGCAGTATTCAATGAAAGAAGGAATGTCTTTGTTTGAAGCAACACATGGGTGAGTAAATGAGGACAAAATGTTTATTTAATAAACATACTGTACTAGGACATCTTCTGGCATGAATGTACTGTATCCAACGAAATTTAAACGCAGAAATGCAAAGCTGATCATATACAAATGTATTCTGAAACAAACAAACAAACAAAAAAAGCTGCTTGAGCGACAAAAAAAAACAAACAATATAGTATGAAACAAGCAATCTAAAAATCATCCACATTAGGCATACAATAAAAAGGCAAAAAGCATTCACCAAAAATTGTAAACAAGAAGAGCAACATGGGAAAGCTTCAGAAGTGGTTGAAAAGCAATAGAAATGCTTCACCATTACGAAATATACAAATAGCAGCATTTTAAGCATAATTTAAAGCATAACGTTAAATACAGCATTGTGTGTGGAGTGCAAAGAGGAATTGTCTTGATTGTGAACATCCTGAGACAGTGATCAAATCGGATTAGGGGTAACTACAGTATCGGTCTCTCTAAACGGTGGAAAATCAGAAAGAACTCAAGCGTAGTTACAAAAACGAAACCCTTACACTGCAGGCAACACGGAGCATTTTGGATTTCTGGCACCGGTGATGCATCAAGCTTTTAAAAAGACATAGAAAAGGCTGAGGGAAAAAAAACATATGCATTCTTATGGAAACGTAATGAGATTGAGAGATTCCCAGATTTAAACGGCATACTGCTTTGGTTGGTTCTTGAGGCTGATCCGTTCGTTTTGTGAGATTACGTGGGCTGCTCGACTGTTCAGCAGCCTGCATTCATGAAGAACATCTGTTGAGATCATTAACAAAAGGTGATCAATCAGGGCTTTGGAAATGTGTTTTTAAAAATGGTTTAGATTAATGAAGATGATTTTAGTTCATACCACTGAATTGTTTGTAGGCTTCATCAACTATGGCATTATTTGATCTCTTTATCTCCCAAAAACCATCATCCACCCAAGGTTTGGTCTCTGGCAATTCAGTCAGTTGGCCATTTTTGTACATGCCTGCTACAGAAAAAATTCATAATAAATTAAAAATAATAATATTTAAAAAAGCATTTAAAAAATATGTTATTAATAAAATATATTCCTTAATAAGAAAAGTGCTTTAAAAACATTAAATTAAAATTATTGTATTTTTTTATATATTTTCAAATGTAATTTATTCCTGTGATGCAAAGCAGTCTTCAATGTCACGATTCTTCAGAAATCATTCTAATATGCTGATTTGCTGCTCAAGAAATATTTCGTATTATTATCAAAATTACCTCTGTTAAAAAGAGGGTTTTTTATATTTTTGTGGAAACTGATATATATTATTTCGCATTTAAAACAATAAAACAACCCCATTTCTGAAATAACATTTATTTAACAATAAAATTCACTTTTGTTCAATGCAATGCATCTTATACTGATAAGTAAGTAGTTAAATGTTTATATTATTAAAGTGTTTTTAGCAATAAGTGTGATATTGTCATAAAAAATACATAATATAATACAAGTGCATAGATTTTTTTTCTCTAAAAATTAGTGCTGTCAAATGATTACTCGCATCCAAAGTTTTTGTTTGCACAATATTTGTGTGTGTATTGTGTATATGTATGTTTTAAATACTGTATAAAGACGCACAAATGCAGTATATATTTTGGGAATATATATATGTTAATATATATATATTCATATAATACATTTTATATATAAATATATTTAATATATAAATATAAAATTTTTCCTAAATATATGCATGCATGTGTATGTACATATATTTACATATATACACATAATAAATAAACACAGCACACACACATATATTATGTAAACAAAAACATTTAAGAATGTAATTAATCACGATTATTCATTTGAAAGCACTACTTAAAATCTTAAAATACCTTTAATGGTATCATCAATATCTTTGCATAGTTGGTATAAGTCACTTCCACGTCCCACCACTCTTTCGCCTGAAATGCCACGTTAAAAGAGAAGACTGAGTATAACATTTAACTGTATATGAAACAAACAAAAATGTGCTAAGCAAAATACTATTAAAACTCACCATCCAACACTTTCATGTTGGGGAAAATTTCAAGAATAAGAGTCCGGTATGAAGAATTCTTGCAGACTGTAGCAAAAGAAATGAGAAAGTATTAAGGAATAGATATAGAGCTCCAAACATATTTCATTAAAAACCCCAGAAAAGCACTAACCTGGATTGGTATAATTATAGGTGTTGTCTTTTAGTCTGATGCTCTCCAGCTTCTTTAAAGACTTCAGTGCATGAAGATTATCAGCGCTGTAGGTGCAATGCAACATGTGTGACATAAAAAGGTAAATATAAACGCAGATAAATAGGAGTAGCTACAAAAGCTGCTTACCTCGGTATCACATTGCCAGCAACATTCAAACTCTGTAAACTTTCACAGCCGGAAAGAGGTTCTGAGAAGAAACATGATCAACTGCATAAGTTACATAAAATGTCACAGATTTTTTTTTTTAACATACGATCACATTAAAAGGAAAAATTAATCTCAGGATATTCATTGGCTCACCAATGGATCCTCTGCAGTGAATGGGTGCCGTCAGAATGAGAGCCCTAACAGCTGATAAAAACATCACAGTAATCCACACCAGTCAAGTTGACATCTTGTAAAACAAATCCATAAACCTTAGTCCTCTATCCATAATATTGCTTTTCTCCTGTGAACAACAACAGTTAGAGAGTTATTAGAGGACAACAGGAAGTGGACGTTTCACTGGAGAAAGCATTATTGTGCATGGATTACGGAGTCATATTCTGGATAGAATCAATGGTTTTAAGATAAAACATCTTAATAATGATTAATTGGTGAACTGGATTACTTGTGGATTATTGTGATGTTTTTAAATCAGCTGTTTGGACACTCATTCTGACGGCACCCATTCACTGCAGAGCAACTGGTGAGCAAGTGATGCAATGCTAAACCAACCAACCAAACCCATCTACAATTTAAATGGTCCAAGGGTGAGAAAATTTTCAGCAAGTTTTCTTTTTTGTTACAACTATTTTGAAATAACTACAGTATTACCTAAATTAGAGATTCTGTTGGCTGACAAGTTAAGAACAAGAAGTCTTCGTAGAGGTGAAAGAGGCCCCAGATTTGTGATGTTATTTCCAGAGAGATCCAGCCTCTCCAGGTTTAAGCACTCTCCTATACATCCAAGATCATAAATTCCTGTAAAAAACACATGCAAGGTAGTATACTGTGTATTTCTAGAATGCATTCGGCAGACAAAATTAGCATCATCTTACCTAAATTCCTAAGCTTAAGAAACATAATGGACTCCAGGTCGAACTCGCCGGTGCGGGACTTCAGAAGCACATTGGTGATCTTTGCACATTCTGTTTCTGGAATATGAGGAGAAGGACTGTGATTATACTTTAAGAAGCGTTATACTTCATGCAGCTGAGGGGAGATTATAAATGTAGCTCTCCATGATGCCAGAGCTTTAAATGCTGATTACAGTTTTAATCTCGTTTTATGTGTGAACTCTCAAAGACCGGATTACAGCTGCACATCTCCACTAGGTTTAATGCATTTTTTTAATCGCTATATTAAATAACATCTTTGTGTCCTTCCATAATTTGTACTTTCTTCTCCTTTTTACTTTAATTTAAATTTTAAAAAAAATTAACTTACTAAATTAATACCAGTGATGCAATTTTTATATTCTCACAAACTGGTTATTCGTCGTCATCATCTCCAAGAAATAGATGAAAAACACTGAACAAAAAAAATTTGAAATGCTGCTCTGAAAATAATTGAATAGATATTTAAGAACTAAAATTACTAGCTGAAATTAAAAAAGCTTTACTAAAAATAGTAAAACATTTTTTAAGTCAAAAGCAAATATTAAAATGGCTAAACTAACATTGAAATAAAATGCTAATAAAACTATAATAGTATATAAATAATAATAAAGGGATTTGTTTCTTAATCTGCTCTTCTAAAGGGTAAAGAATCATATTAAACTTACAATATTTTAGACGACAATGACAACACGCACAGCCTCCACTTGAAAGAGTTTTGCAAACTAAATTGACATAGCTGTCATTAAGTAGATACACTAAAAGTTGTCGCAAGCCAACAGTTGGCTTAATCAACGGAATCAAAAACGTGTTTAATGAACCAAAGTAAGCGCACGAGCAACAAGCGAGCGATGCCCTAAAGGAGACGCCATGCTGTTTTACACTGCAATAATGCAAGGCTACACTTCTTAGACTGCCAAACAAAATAAATGTTGTCCTTCAGAATAAAAAATGCATGTGGTTTTAATGGTTTTAATGAGAGAAGTATATTTATGAATCAGCACCACAGCGTGTGGACAGCTACTGCTGCTAGCCGCCGCTGACGTCAAAACACTGCTTTATTAACGGACTCACCGTTGTCCTTTTCCCTCTTCGAGTCCATTGTCGCTCATTCGCAGATTAAAGCATGGGACGGATGATTTGCTGATAAACGCTGGTGGGCATGTACAGTATGCGGTATTCACGGCGGATCTGAGCAGGTGTGACTTAGCTCTGCGGCTAGCCTCTGTAGCGTCTGCCCTAGATACTCACGGATTTAATGCGGGCATTATTTGTCCCCCCGCATTATTTGTCATTGCCCTGATGTTTTTATTAATTTCAAGCGTTCTCCTGATTTAATTAACGCCCGGATAAATTAATTATTTAAAGTTCAGCGCAACCGGAAGTTGCCCTTTCAGTGTTTTTGTGCGCTTGCATTGGTTACTAGGGTATTGTCATGGAAACAAGGTCAGGAATGCAGAACTTAGGATCTTTGTCGTGATGTAAATTTTGTATAAACAGTTTGTTTTATAAATAGACAAAGTAAATAAAGAAAAATTTACTAAAAAGCGATATTATTATATTATTAGTTATTAGTCTATTTGTTTTGAGCCACGAGTAACGTGATGTTAAAAAAAATAAAAGATAAGTTTAGTTTAGCATCGATTCAGCTTAATAAAGTTCTTGAAATCTTTATATATACATACATATCTATATCTATATATATATATATGTGTGTGTGTGTGTGTATATATATATATATATATATATTTATTTT
>JAUMHR010000090.1:10262308-10278622 GCA_032361145.1 Enteromius fasciolatus | reverse complement strand
TATGTAAAATAAATTGGATGCAGTTAATCTTTAGACAGCACTAATATATATATATATATATATATATATATATATATAGGCCTATATATAGGATATATATATATATATATATATATATATGTATATATATTATGCTGTATAAAGTGTAATTATATTAATATTTAGCCGCTAAATATTAATATAATCACACTTTATGCAATATAGTAAAAAAACTGAAAAATTAGGCAAGAAAAAAATCCTTTGTTTATAGCCTATTTATCTTAAATGTTATTTATATTGCTGTTTGGAGTGGAAACAGGTTTTTTTAGATTATTATTATGATTAATAAAATAGCAGTGTGATTAGTTTATATCTTGTTTTAGTCTTACAGTATTTATGTAATTTCCGATAGCCTGTTCAGTTATATGTTTAGCTGTTTTAAAACCTTGGTCCTATTATTAACTAATATTTTAATTACTAATACAATTACATAAAAAGTGTAAACCTTTCCCGCATTAATTTAATTTCGATATTTGCATGAATCCAGTGTGCTCTGCCCCCTGCTGGAGTGAATGGTTAGTGGCTTCTGGAATCGTTTTCATTGACAATTCGGTCCGAGTGAGAGCCAGCAGCGACGGACAGCACAGTATATGCCGCGCGCGTGAGGAACAAGTGTAACGTTTCTTCAGCTGTTAAAGTATTTATGGAGAGTGTCGCCTTTACCACCGACAGGCATAGGCTACTTCAGGAAGGACTGAAATTTCATGCTGCCTCCCAATTTTCTCGGCTGGCCAAACCGTGGACATAAATGCCTAGAACAGAGAAGACCAATGTGATGCATCTGCACGAGAGGAAAATCACTCGACTAAGATGGGTAATAAGCAAACGATATTTACTGATGAACAGCTAGACGCCTATCAGGTAAGATACACTAGTTTTAAGCGTTACAGACTAAAATTAAGCAGCAACAAAATCAAATTTTGCTGTAAAGAATCAACAGATATGTGCTTCTTTCTTTCTTTTCATAGTCAAGTAAGTTATATAATTATTTGGTTAATTTTAATGTGCATTTTCAAAGAAAACTGTTTATAATTGATGCAGGCCAATTAAAAACTGCTTTTATATAGGATATATATATATATATATATATATATATATATATATATAATATTATTCTGTATGAATAAAAAAATCAGAGATGTTCTGTATGGTTTTATTAGGCTTCACCTGGTTCTTAGTTTATTGTCTGCGGCACGCAAGCGACTTTATTGTCTTTCCCATTGCAACGTGTGTAAAATTTAGCTAAAAAATGAATTTGACATATAATGATACTGACCCTATATTCTGCTTGAGCTTTTTAACTCTAGACTATTTAAAATGCTGTTATTTAATTCTATAAATCTTCATGATACACACAGAAGCCAGAAGGAATCACAATTTCTGTGTTTTCTCATGTATCATTTGTTGTTTGTGTGAAACCTGAGCATTGAGGCATATCTGAGGACATCTGATCATATTGTTCTTTATCCTGCTCGTGCGTGAACATGTGAGAAGGTCTTGCTTTTGTCTTCAATAACGGTCTGTCATGCTTTCGCGAAACATCATCTCAGTCTAGAAGGTCTTAGAGAGGCTTAAATATTAATACCAGTGTAAGATACCCAGAAACCTCATTCTGATTAGTCAGCTGTTGCACTTTATGGTAGTTTCTGCTGCCAGAAGCTCTATCTATCTATCTATCTATCTATCTATCTATCTATCTATCTTCTATCTATCTATCTATCTATCTGATTTACCTAGTCGGATATTAGGGAAATTTGAATAGTAGGCATCTGAATTTCCCACATGCCAATCAACAAAGTGCATCATGAAGATCAATGGCTGTTAGCAACAATGGCCGCCGCTTCTTGTGCTCTTTAATCACTGAGTTGTAGTACCTGGATCAGTGGAGCTTAGCAATTTGGCTGATAGACTCATTCCTTACAGAAGCCAAGTCTTAGCAAGTCATTCATCCGGCTGTAAAACACAACATGGCTATTGGGGGAGAATCTTGTAGAAAATGTAGTGGCTAATCCTAAATACCTTTCATTCTTTTCTTTTTTTTTTTTTTGTTTTTGCCATAAAATTGTACTTGTGTCTAGAGTTCATGTGAAAAATAGGATTTTGGCATACCTTCTTGTTTCCAAATCTGTGGGACTTTTATGTAAAACCCAAAAGGGGATTTTTTGCAAAATCCATTTCAGTTTAAAGTGCCCTTATTATGTGTTATGAACAATTCGTATTTTGGTTCTGGGTGTCTCAAATAACAGGTTGGCATGCATGCATTTTGTTTTTATTTTTTAATAATATGCATTTATTTTTACCCTATTTGTCAAACAGCTCAACAGAGTCATTTTTCCAAATCTCTGATGATTGGTCGATTTTATTTAAAGCAGTGCTTGTGAGCTTTTAACCGCTCCAAAAGCGACACCTAGTGGTAAAGATTGAAATAGCATTTTCATTCAGACCAATGCGAAAAGACCAACAGATGGCTTGGGATTTGTTTTAAAAATGCCCCATTTCAATGATTCAGAGTCGAATCTTTAGTTTGAGAGACAATAACTTTATAAACCGTGCTATTTCAGATTCGACTCTTTGCAGGAGGCTTCGATTCACTCACAGCTGTGTTACACACTGTATTTCAAAAATCCAGGAGCACTTCAAATCAGTTTAGATGAATATAGGTATATTTCAGTTATGTTTGTTTTTCTTACATAGAAAAGAAGTTCTTTTCTAAACACAGAATACACAAGCTGCCCCGAAACACCTGGGACCCCTTTACTCTCAAAGATGTTTTAATATCTGCTTCGTTTTTGAATTTGGCCGGAGGTTATGAAAACATGAATGATGATTTCTTGTAATGCTTTTCGCTGTCACCCTCTCTACATAAAATCAGCCAAATGATGTAACTTTAATGTCGTGCAGTCTCTAGTTTAAGATTGTTTTGAAAAAATAGTTAAAAGCACACCGAGCCATGGAAGAGTTACTGTTTCTCGAGAGCTTTCTGTAAGGACCAAAGATGAAGTGAAACACGGATAAAAGCATTCATCCATTCTTTCATGGACAGAATTATATGTTTGTTTTTGCATTCAGCACAAATCTAATACAAGGATGTTTTGTGCTGTTATTTTGCTGTACACTCTTAACACAAAGAACCATTCAGTTAATCTCTTTCTTGTTTTTTTATCATCTGAAGAACCTTCTTTCGACACAAAACCTTTTGAGAAGGTTCTTTATGGAACTGTTTTAGAAAAAAAGGTTCTTCCATGGCATCGTGAAGCACTTTTATTTTTAAGAGTGTACAAAGTCTTTTTATTCCATCTCTTTCAACACAGCAAACTCACATTCATAACTCAAGCAAAATATGATTTTTGTTAACATGAGGCTGAAGATTTTTTAGTAAATACCAGCTGCTCTCGTACCTTTATATTATGTCTGTATGACGTGAGTATAAGAAGATATGAAGAAGCCATTTCTTTCTCTGAGCATGTAATGTCATTATTAGATATGTGGGCTTACGTTTCTGGTAATAATTTAACACTGGGTCGTCTATCCTCTGTGTTAATAACTCGCAGCTGTGGCCTTACCTCACATCTCACAGATTCAAGCCTCAATATTTCAAATTAACGAGCAATTAACAGTACTCAAAGGCTAATGCGCGTAAATCACAGGACAGTCTTCCGATCTGCTCCGCTGATTTTTAGCATAGTGCTGGTTGGTGTTTAGGTAAACATCATAAAAGAGAGTTTAATCATTAGCTAATAAATCTGTCGGCTCAGGTCGGCTACAGTGAGTGCGCTAAAGTAAGAAAGGAGCCCAGATCTGGGAAGCATCTTATGCTTTAAGGCATTTCATGCTACCGACAGCTGTTGTGGTTCCTGGCGGTCATATTGCCAGGCCTCATTTGACGTGTTGTTTTTTGTGACGGGTAACACTTATCAAACAGTGAAACCTAAGAGGTATTGTGTGCTAATACAAAAAGGTGTTGAAAAAGCCGACAAGGAGCTCAGGTGTTGATCCACGTGCAGTCATGCATTGTGAACGCGAAACATTTGTTTAACGTGTCAGAGAGGTGGAGCACATTATTTTATTACATCGTCACATTATTTTATTCATTGTTTTTAAGTACCTCAAAAGTGACTTGATTAATCGAAATGATTAATCACAATTAATCCAAAATAAAAGTTTTTGTTTACGCTATGTATGCACTGTGTATATTTATTATGTTTATTATACACAGACATATACATGCAAGTATTTAAGAAAAACATTACGTTTATGTATTGTATTTATATATGATCTAAATTATATGACTGTTAATATATACATATAAATACATGTAAATATTTGTAAAATATATAGGTATAAAATATATATGTGTGTGTGCGCGTTTATGTGTACGTAAAAATATACACTGTATATTATGTAAATCAAAACTTTTATTTTGGATGCGATTAATCACCTTTAATCACTAGAAAGAACTAGTAAAACTATTTATAAGGTTACTAAAGATTACATTTTTTTAAATAAATTTTCATAATTAAATTTTCAATTAAAGTTTCATAAACTTTCCAGTCATTAAAGAAACACTAATAGTGTCACTAATAATGTTTTCTAAGAAGCAAATCATATTAAAATGATTTCTGACAGGTCATGTGCACTGAAGACTAGAGGAATGATGCAGAATAAATTAAGTTAAACATTTAAAATATATTAAAATACAAATGCTAGTAATATTTAATAAGGTTACTTGTATATATATACATTTTTTTACTTTTAAATGGTAGTGAAAATTTACAAATCATTTTATTTATTGGTAGATTTTTTAAAATTTTCATGGACATTGAAAAAAAACAATCTAACCAACTTTTAAACGGAAATGGAAGTGATATTTTTTTGCAAACATACAGTAAGGCCAAATATCATCCTGTTGGATATTACTAAGACAGGTTGATTTTGCTTGAAGTTTAATCTAGATGTTGTTACAATATAAGTTTCATAATGAATCTACAATTATCTTTTATATTCGTGTTCAGTAAAAAGTTTTTTTTTTGTTTTTTTTAGGACTGCACCTTCTTCACCCGCAAGGAAATTCTTCGGTGAGTATAGACCCTTTTGGCATTTTCTGACTTTATTTTGGTGAATAATTCTGTAGAATTCAGTGGCATAGATTTAAACATGGTGAAGTTTGTTAAAAAAACTCTTTCATGATCAGTGTGGGCATAAGTGGACATAAGTATTGCATGACCTACCAGCTCATTCAACTCTACTGCACTCCACTGGCTCTTACCAACCATGTCTAAGATCTATAAATCTCTCTTGCCCCATTCATACAACTCATTTTTCCTCTGTCAGCAGTTCAGCTCCAGTGATATTCATCCATGCTCATTCATACAGACCAGTCTGCATTTAACAGCTTCATTAGTATTCCATTCACAGGCTGTGCATGATTTGTTTGAGTGAAATTTATACGCTTGCTCTGATGAAACCCGAAATCTAATAAAGAGAACCTGACCATTATAAAGGTTCTTTTTATGGGAATTGTCCTTTATGTGAGCCACCGTTTATGCAAATATAGGACAAGCAGATTCCTAAGCTCAAATCTAAAGTTTCAAAACCTGCATTGCATGGGCAGATGCCTTTTAAGCATTGGACTAGTAAGGATGACTTTACAGTATATCAACAGGAAACAAAATATTGGGTAAAATTTGGGAGGTTCACTTTTTTCTCGACTTCGCTCTATGTGCAGCACTGTAAATAAATGAAGGTAAAGCACATGAGATTAGCTAAGCTAACAGTGTCTTTCTTTCCAAATATTGAGTAAAATTGTTTTAATTGGATTGTAATAAATCAAATGTATGTTCTATAAAAGTAGATTTTAATCCAAATGTCTTTAAACTATTGTCATTTGGAAGGCAGCAACTCACGATTGATTTCAACTGTTTGAATTAGCATGTGGCTATGCTAACATTGTCGTTTAAATTTTATTTTTTAATGAGAATGAACTTTTTATTGCTAGTTTTCAGGACTGTATAATGTATAGACCAAATATAAATGAATTTGGCTCACAAACTGATTTTAGCTGTTTGACATTAGTGTGTAGCTACGCTAGGGTGAACATAGTATGTGTCATTTTTACAGTATGTGAAATTTTTTTTGCGATTATAAGTAAACTTTCACAAACTGTATGGCTGTGATATACATAAAGCTACCAACATCAACACCAAACAACAGTTGTATAACATTGGTTATTGGAAACTCGTTTTTTATCAACATTTATAAAATATCGCAAACGTTTTGGATTTCTATATTGCTTTGGTTCAAAGTACCTTGGCAAAAATGGCCCGTATGGTTACCTTTGCTAAGCCAACAATGTGATTCTTTAGCATATAATACAAAAATTCGCAAACAAATATTGTCTGAAATAGTCAATTTTTAATAAGCCTGAACTTTTTAGCATTGCATTATTTTTCAATATTAAATTTATAGCCAATATTTTTCTTGACTTTCATGTGTGGAAGGTTATATGTAGACAGCAGAGCTAATCTAACTGTGTGTTATTTAAAATTTATTTACATTTTTTTTTTTTATTTATTTAAATTTTATTCAAGTTAACATTTTATTGATTTTTGTTTTTTAGTATTCGGCTGCAGATTGATTTCATCTTTTGACATTAGCATATAGCTAAGCTAACTGTACAGTAGCTGCATTTCCATTGCCTTTCGAATTGCGCAAAATGAAAATTCGCCCAACAGAAATACATAAATTTCGCGAAAACGTCCATGTACCATGTATACGTAAACCTACCAACATCTGTCACCCTGACTTATTGCGAGAGGAAGCAATTACATTTTAGTCGCATAAAATCAGTTAATGGAAACTCCGTCATATCGCAAAAGTTTTGCGCAAATCTGTAATGGAAATTCACCTACTGTGGTACTTGAACTTATTACAGAAATATATTTAAAAAAATTAATTTGATTTAACTTAACAGAGCTCTAATCTCATATTAACTATTTGATTATTAGCACATAATATCCTGCCTTCTACCAACAAACCAACCCACAGGAAGCATTTTTGAATAAGAAGCCAGTGTCCTTAGGCAAGATACATTCATCCGGCTAAACAAGGAAGAAAGAGATTACATCCTATCCAGCTGAGATTTACAGCCTCGCTCTGTCTGCAAGAATGTGATTTCTTTCATGCTTTTTTGTAGCTCTATCAGAATCTCTCCCTGACAGGCCATGCAGTAAGCAGCAAAGCGTGTAATTGTCTTTAGCCACCAACACGACATTGCCTCGGTTGTAAGCCGTTGGTATATACATATATAACACTGTCCTATTGGCCCACTGCTTCAGCGCTCAGTGTAGCTGTACTAATCGGCTTTCAATCAGAAAGGATTGTTCCTACAATTAATCAGCATGAGCTTCAGGCTAAAACTAGAGTCCATCACTCAGTTTCTTTGTCAGCCTCAATTAGACAAAGTGGCTGCCCTCCAAAACCAGAATTTTACTGAACGTAGCTTATAAGTTCTGTTAATGTTTGTTCTGTTTATATTGTTAAATACTATCTAATCACAATTATTCAGCATATAAACAAAGTAAACAATGGCAACAGGATTAAACGGTAGATTAGATTGCTTTACTGCACAGCAACTGCAGTGAGTACAAACATTGTTTTGTTTGTCCATTGCGCTTGCGTTTTGCATTTGTGTTGAACATTGTTCTTAAAGGGATAGTTTACGCAAAAATGAAAATTCTGTCATTAATTACTCACCCTCATGTCATTCCAAACCCATAAGACCTTTATTCATCATTAGAGTACAAATTAAGCTCCATAATCAGCAATGGAACTGCAGTTTCCCCAGGTCCAGAAACGTGGCAAGGACATCTATTAAACAATCCATGTGACATCAGTGTTTAAACTGTAATTTTACAAAGCTACGAGAATACTTTTTGCGTGCAAAGAAAATGTAGGAAATGTGTTAAATAATTGTGATGGCATTAAACACTTGCCACAGCAATTTAGAATTAGAGCGCAATTCCACAGAAGCACTGATGGGAGGGGAAAATTCTTGCAGGTGATTTTTCTGACAGATCTTGTAAAAAGAGGCATAATAGGTCCCCTTTACAGAATAATTTCCATAATGACTAGCGTAATCTACTTAGAGAAGGCATTCTTTTTTTGGGCGCAAATAACAGGCAAAAATACCAGTAATTTGACAAGAGCAAACGTTAGTAATATGCCTTACGCAATTCATTTGAATACTCCCCTCCAAGTCCTCCTCCTTTTCCTACAAATGCATATTCAGTAAGGTCAGGCGCAAAAATTACTGTGTCTACGCCTTTTCAGCGCTAATTCTTCACTGCACGTCTTTAGTAAATCCTGACAGTACTATTTTAACATCAAAAGACAATTTGTGCTGATGCAAACTATTCGTAAATCTGACCCTTAATTGCATTTATCATAAACAAAATATAATTCCATACATTCAACAAATGTCAATTTTTATAAATTTGTACAAAATTACAAAGTTATATGATAGCAACAGCTGAGATCACACCAAAACATTTGAATTTTATAGTATTTTTTCACCCTTTTTTTTCAATCATGGTTAAGTTT
Organism: Enteromius fasciolatus; assembly: GCA_032361145.1. Taxonomy (NCBI): domain Eukaryota; kingdom Metazoa; phylum Chordata; class Actinopteri; order Cypriniformes; family Cyprinidae; genus Enteromius; species Enteromius fasciolatus. The sequence continues at coordinate 10,269,985 of JAUMHR010000090.1, read as the reverse complement.
AGTTATGTCAATTTCACAATCTCATAAAATTAACTTAATATTCAAACAAACTACTTGTTTAAAGCTCATATGTAAAAGGGTTTGCATTGAGATGATCATGATCAGAAATCCCAACGTGAACTTATGGGTTTTTTTACGTATTAGTTTAATTATTTTGTATGAAGTACAATTTGATTTATACAAAAATGTTTGATTTATATAAATATTAAGCTTAAATCTCAACCATCTCTATCTCATAGTAAGGCGAGATTTTTGGGTCTCATTCTATAATAATTGTATACGTTTTTGTATTTATACGTACATTTGAACTTCTCACGGAAACTTTTCGCCTAATTAACAATATGTGCATACACACGAGTTTGTTCTTAAACTCGTTCTTCTGTTAGTGAAAATAGAGTCTTCTAAATGAGCTCCCGCGTACACAAGGTTAGTAATTTGCATAATACATGCCCAAACTAGCTCCATATAAGGGCTTTCTGCAAAATGGAACTCATACAGAGAAAGACAATTACGGCACAGAAACAAAAGACAAAGAACAAAAAACAAAGCATAATGAACGTGAGGTTTTGTTGTCGGAGGTGGAAGCAATTTGTGATGTCTAGTTACTTTTTTACCCACCCTGTAAATGACATATCTAATTATATGTAGGAATGTATGAATTATGATTTATTCATGAAAATGTCTATACGCACATTTCACACAAAAAGTTGTCCGTACGCATATTTAGCGAATGAGACCTGTTGTTCGTAAATGTATGAAAGTGATAATTCAAGTACGTGTTGAAATACTTAACAACACTGACAAGATCTGAATTGCATTGCTATAAATGTTTTGAGGATGATAAATCCTTAATTACAATTTTTGTGTTCCTAAAATGCTTCTTTGAATCTTTGAAAGTCTTTCTGCATAAACACTGTTACCTCTATTTCTCTCACAGCTTAGGATCGCTTTTCAAACCTTACGAAAGACCTGGAACCCAATCTCTTGATTAGGCACAGACTTGCAAAGTGTCACATCGGGTCTGGTCTGTAGACGAGAACATAAAGAAATAAAGCCTTGTGCTTGTTATTCGACCTGGCTGTTGTCCATTCCCTATGTGCATTAGATATAAATAAAACAAATTGCCTGCTTTCTGTTCTAATAGGATTGACATATTGCTCTCGGGTTTCAGGATATGCTGTTAATCGCTGTCGTTTGAAGATCAAGTGTCTACTTTAAGAAATTAAAAGCAGATACAGGAGAAAGGGGTACAGTGTCAGTTTACAGTCAAACGACCCAATTACGGTAATACAGAAGCTCAACAACAGGCTTTGATTGGCTGAGCTGTAACTAGTGTACTTCCCCTAGTCTGACTCACAGCCAGGACATTTCCAGTGCTGTACATACGACTTAAATTTTCTGTCGGTCATATTACTGTGTAGGAAATTCAGTAGGTATCTTCCTACTTTGCTGTTTTTCACTCGTGACTCAGACTTTAGATTTTATGGAGCTGGTATGAAAGTATCAGTGTTTTGATGTTTAAATTACTGGCTATGACTTATTGATTATAGGAAAGATGGTTTTCTTTAATCACCAGCAACTCTATGCCACCTGTCTTAAGCGCATTGTTTCTCGTGATGTTTCTTGCATGTCACCCATTGCATATCATGTTCTGTTCCAGTATCATCACTGTCTTTTACGAGACTGTCAGGCTGCACTAAATACACTGCAACGTAGAGTGTATTATATTCAATCCAGTGGCCGTTTTTGGGCGTACGGTATGATGTGAGATTGATAGATTGGCTGATGACCCCTCATGATGATTCCTCTGGTGTGTAAAGCTTGAAAGGATAATACGATATGATTCAGGATGCTGCGCTGCATCATGTAAGAATGATTTACTGCTGTTTTCTTGGCCGAGTCTGTCCCTGGTTGTGGACGGGTGACAGTTAAATAAGGTTTTATTATCATTCTGATATACATTTATTGGGATGCTCTTCTATAATGCAGTCTTTAAAAACATGCGCATTGCAGGCTTTAAAAAAACCTAGAATCAAAAGGTGGTGTCTTGTTTTTGTTTTTTTAAGGTGCAAATCATATGTCATATAAACTATGAACAACATTAACGCTTAACGTGTCACAATCTCCTGAACTGTATCCCACATTTAAAATTTCTAATATGTATAATTACTCATTTTATCTCAAGTTACCTTAAAGGGAATAGATTATCCAAACATGAAAATCTGCAGAAGATATACTCACCCTCGTATATATGAGTTTGTTTCTTCGTCAGAACAGATTTTGGAGAAATTTAGCATCACTTACTCACTAATGGATCCACTGCAGTGAATGGGTGCCGTCAGAATGAGAGTTAAAACAGCTGATTAAAAACGACACAAGTAATTCACATAACTTTATCAATGAAAATAAAATTTCTTCTGGTTTCTGAATAGTCTTCTTTGAATAATGTTGTTTTCTCCAGTGAAAAAGTCATCAGAATCAGGAGAGAAATGGCTACAGATCAGTCACCATTTACAAAACAGCCCAAATCAGTGGATTTTGAGGACAAAATGAGATGGAATATTTTACTGGAAGAAGCATGATTATGGACTCTGAAATTTGTCCTGAAGGGACAGCTTAAAGTTAAATGATATCTTAATATTGGCCTTTTTTGGTGTTTTACAACCTCTTTTGTTATGTGTTAGCGGAAAACAAAGGGTATTTTGCTGAGATCACATGAGCAGCTGGTGAAAATCTTCCAGGTTGGTATTGTTTTGTGGCTGTAATACCCAAGGCCTCAGTTATCATAATGAAACCCATCCTACAGTATTCTGGTGACTCATGATGGGTCATGGACTTTCCTGTGAAAATGTGTGAAGAAACATCCTCCTGTCATATTAACATATCAAGTGACCTGATCACTATCACACATAGCCAAGGTACTGACAAGTTGCTGCCCTTCTAACCTGCAGTCAGAGAAACTAATTAATTCTCCTGATGCACAGTATCTGTGTTTACGTCTCATGTTTCTTATGGGAGATGAAAAATCTATGCATTTATTGACTGCGCTGAAACATAACATAGAGGCTGTGTCCATGAAAGGGGTTAATGAGATGTTTAATGCATTACTTTCTAATGGCCATTATAGGCTCTGCTTATTCTTCAGCAATGAACCATTACTTGCTTTTATCTCATGTCCCCAGAGCGCTTTGCAACCCTCTGCTTCCATTAACCATTCACTGGGTGCTTTAATGCACCGGGATGTTTTGAAATAAACTGTAGCATATTCCACATAAAAATTAGCTTGATGGTGTTAAGCGCATGGGTCTTCGAATACCGTACTACAGCTGCCACTGCTGGTTAAGTCAAATAAAATAGTGTACCATTCTCTCTCTGACAATACATCATCTATCTGAATGGCATTGTTGGTGCTTAAAGCGCTTATTTGTGCAACAGTGCTGTGGGTGGTTGCTAGGGCATTGCCATATGGTCACTAAGGTGTGCTAAGATATTTTGAATGGTTTGAGTGGTGTTGTGTAATAAGGAGCTCTTGGTATTTTATTGTGTCCAGTATGTGGGATCTAAGGTGTTCTTAATGGTTTGGCTGTTGCTGTGTGGTTGCTAAGGTGTTCTGAGTGGTTTAGTGCATTGCTATGCAGTATGTAATGGTTTCTAAATGATTAAGAGTGTTGCTGTGTGGTTGCTAAAGTGTTCTGGGTGTTTTATGGTGTTCTTGTGTGGTATCTAAGGTGTTTGAATTTGTGGTTGCTAAGGTGTTCTGACTGTTTAGGTGTGTTGCTATGCTGTACTGAAGGTGCTCTGAATAGTTTAATTGTTGCTAGGGTGTTCTTAGTTGCTAGGTTTTTTGATATTCAGTTACTGAGGTGTTCTGAATGATTTAGTGTATTGCTATGTGGTTGCTGGGGTATTCTGAGTGGTTTAATATGTTGCTAAGTGATGAGTAGATTGTTTTGAATGTTAAGTATGTTGCTGTGAGGTTGTTAGGGTGATTAAAAGGGTTTGACTGTGGCCATGTCGTATCTAAGGTGTTCTAAATGTTTTAGTGTGTTGCTTTGTGGTTGTTAAGGTGTTTTGGGTGTTTAGGTTTTTTGCCATGTGGTTGCTGTTTCTTTTTGGAGTGTTTAGGTGTGTTGCCATGTGTTTGCTATGGTACTTTGAGTGTTTAGGTGTGTCGCCATGTGTTTGCTGGGGGTTTTTGAGTGTTTAGGTGTGTTGCCATGTGGTTGCTATGGTACTTTGAGTGTTTAGGTGTGTCGCCATGTGTTTGCTGGGGTTTTTCAAGTGTTTAGGTGTGTTGCCATGTGCTTGCTATGGTAATTTGAGTGTTTAGGTGTGTTGCCATTTGGTTGCTATGGTACTTTGAGTGTTTAGGTGTGTTGCCATGTGTTTGCTGGGGTTTTTCGAGTGTTTAGGTGTGTTGCCATGTGGTTGCTATGGTAATTTGAGTGTTTAGGTGTGTTGCCATGTGGTTGCTATGGTACTTTGGTGTTTATGTGTGTTGCCATGTGGTTGCTATGGTACTTTGAGTGTTTAGGTGTGTTGCCATGTGTTTGCTGGGGTTTTTCAAATGTTTAGGTGTGTTGCCATGTGGTTGCTATGGTACTTTGAGTGTTTAGGTGTGTTGCCATGTTTTTGCTCGGGTTTTTCGAGTGTTTAGGTGTGTTGCCATGTGGTTGCTATGGTACTTTGAGTGTTTAGGTGTGTTGCCATGTGGTTGCTGGGGTTTTTGGGGTCATGTGGTTAATTAATTATTTGAGTGTTTATATGTGTTGCGTTGTGGTTGCTATGGTATTTTAAAATGTAGGTATGTTGCCATGTGGTTGCTATTGTATTTTGAGTGTTTAATTGTGTTGCCATGTGGTTGTTAAATTATTTGAGTGTTTAGATGTGCTCCCATATGGTTGCCAAGGTGCATTCTATTAGTTTGTTGCATTCTATTAGTATATGGGTTCTTCCTTCAGTTTAAGTGAATTTTATTGTTCACAAGACAAAACTGTATGTCTGATGGATTAGAAAAGTAACAACATAAATATCTCCTCCACATTATTTGTGGTTTTAGTCATGTACTTTCTTTTTAGCGCACTCAAGTATATAATGCACAACTTTATGTGAATTATGTCTACCACTTGAGTTTTGTTTTTTCAGACAGCTTGCAAACCTTATTTACATAAGAACTCCTACTTCCCATGGCTCGTTCAGGGATGATGTTTTTCATTTCTGTAGTTCTGAGCTGTCATCCATTTTTTCGTAAGTACTTTCAGCTCTTACATAAGATGCGTCAGCCCGGTTTGATTCATGTGGATAGATTGTCCCTCTGCAATGACACTAAGATTGGTTTTGATAACAGGGCCAGTGGAGCACGAAAAAAAAAGGACAATCACTGGCAAACCTAATGGAGTCTTGTACTTTATCACCTTCATAAAACACTCCGTTTCTCCTGTTCCCCACACGCACCCACACAATCCACCAGGCTGTTATGCAAGGTTAGCGTAGGGTTATCGGCAATCGTTATGAATTGGCTTGTATTTCCCTGCATCCTGATTGGATGCCTGTGGTGCAACATGAGATTTGTCTCTTTTCTTGTAACCACGGCAGGTACAAGAAACAGTATGTACTGTACAATCATCAATACAATAAATATTTCCACAGCCTCAGCTAACAACATGTCTAGCAAAGCTTTTTGTTTGCAAACATATTGTTATGTATCATAATATAAATATAATGGGCTGCAGTTATTGTAATGTATGTGTTTGTTATTAACTAACCTCAGTGTAGTTTACTACAGTACAGTATAATATAAAACATTTAACTCATAGTAATGAATGGAGATGTGCTTCTTGTTTTCTTGTAGTAGGTCACTTTAGCAGTCTGTGTTTATTTAAACATGACATCGGGGAGCCTTTATCTCTTTGTAGATTTTGTTTCTTGTAGCAGTATACTGTGATACTAGCTTGTTTTGTTTCTTGGTTTGTTTGTTTGTTTATTATTCATTATTTACATTTAGTCTTTTATTTAGTTTGTTTCAGATGTTTCGTTTGTTTTAGTTGTTGTAAACTTGCTTTTTGTTTGTTTTTGTTTTGCGGGACTGAAAATTGTGTTATCTATACATATAACTGTCAGTGCAAAATATTAAATGTTTTCTTTCCTGCACAAAGATTCTACCACTTTTCATTTTATTCTGTGTCCATGTGGACCTGATTTTTACTGAACATCTGTTATCATCTCTGCAAGTTTTTTTTATTACTGCTGCAAAGGCCTATTACAGTGTCCGCTTCCCTTCTTGTTGCCATGCTCAGAATGAGTCATCAGTTCACCGTTTGTTGGCAAGCCTCCAAAACTCTTTGTGCAGAACAAATAGACAAAGCAGCCGTTTGAGAAATCTGCCTGCTTAGTCAAGAGCATTACTAATTCCTCTCATACTGAGTGCTTAATTATGATGGGTTAGTGTAATTAACAATTGAGTTTCACAGAATGTGTGAAATGCATTTAGTTTTACCACTGGATTGATTTCAGGATTAAATGTAGTCCAATGCTGCACTGAACATTGTTTTGTACAACTTGTCAACTTGCCTTTTGCATTCGTTTTTGTTTTATTTGTTTATTTATTTTTATTTATTTATCTATTTTTGCTCTTGCTTCTCAACAAAGAAACAAAACAATAAATGAGTTGTTTTGTTTTTGTATCACCAAACAAAATATAAACTATTGCTGTTTATTCGTTTTTCCTTTTCTTTTCCTTTTTATTAGTTTTTCTTTTGTGTTAATATATTATAATTCCTCATTAAATATTTCATATAAACTCAACTAAAACCTTAATAAAAATGTATTTAAATAAAATAAATAAATTCCAACTTTTTCTATTTTTACTTAAAGTACTAAATTAAAATTAGAATATAAAATAAAAAAAACCTGTAAACTATTAAAATGACAAAAACACCAAACAACTAAATTACTAAAAATAAAACATAATTCTAAATATTATTAACTCTTTCCCTGTCAGCGTAAAAAAAAAAATTGCCAGCCACCGCCAGCATTTTTGATGATTTTACCTAAATTTGACAGCCTTCAGAATAATTTCTGCTGTGCTTATATGAACATTTTATATGTCAAAATGAAGAATCAAGCCTCTGCTTTAAAAAAAAACAACATTTTGGACAAAAAACTTAGAAAAATGTATTTTTATCAAAGTAGTGTTTTTTTTATCAATTTTCAAAAAAATATTCTTTCACCTGTAAATGATTATATGAATAAATGTAAATGTAATTACATGTATAATGTTACATGTTTACACACACACACACACATGCATGGATGTACCTATATATGCACACTCTATTTACATATAGATCATGCACACATACATACATATTCATATCGCCAGGTTATAGATCTATCCATGACATTACTAGACATGTTTTTGTGTCTTTAAAGTCATCTCCATCACTGAGTAGCCTAACTTTGTTGCGATCAGATTAAAAATTTACATGCATGATCTACATATATGATCTATATTATGATATTGTCTCTGATCCTTCTGTTTATGATGATTATCTTTTTTTTTTTCGAGCCCGGTAGACCCAGAAAGTTCTGTAACTCATTCAAGTTCTGTAACTCATCAGGACATGCGCTAGGGCTTTCTTACGATAATACACCTAGAACAGGAAGTGCCATAAAAAC
>JAUMHR010000090.1:10163993-10178385 GCA_032361145.1 Enteromius fasciolatus | reverse complement strand
AACGCTTTCCTGTGTGAATTATAATACAGGTAAAAAAAGCCCTTAAACGTAAAAATAAATAAATAAAAAGTTACATTAACTTAGACAGTGACTCATAATTGTCTACTCCCTTAAAAATACCTTGTAGGGATGAATTCTGCTTCATACCGATCGGCCATTAATTATTTACGGACTAACATTACAATTTTATATTGTTTTTTAAAAAAAAAATAATACTAATAGTTTATATAACAGAAAAATAAAAATGTATTTACAAATGTAGGTGTCACTACAATTGGTAGTAAAATTATTATTAAGATTCAAATTCATTTAAAGATGATTAACAGTGCTATTAAATTATTAGTGTTATTAAAAAGTACTTGTTTATTGAATTAACAACTCTAGATCACTACAAATGTAATGGAAATTAGCATACCCTATTAAATACTGCCTATTATATAATTATACAATATTGATATCTCTACCACTGTCATACATTCCTATTACTCATGTTTATACTTACATTTGACTTCCTTGAAAGTCTCTGAAGTACAAGCAACACACTCATTTCATTTCAATAATAAGTAATAGTAATAGTTCTATTTATTAATAGTAATAGTAAGTAATCGGAATAATGTATCAAGGTTGGCAAAAAATAGTTGGCTTGCACAAAGTTAAAGTTCTTGCCAAGAGGAAGTGACCTCTTGTGGTTGTAGGATGTATCCCCAGAACAGTTTCTGTCATCCTTCTATACTATGCAGACCTGATAATAAGACTCTACCTACTTGTGTATTAGTAGCACTGTTTTTACTCTAACGTGATTGTTTGGAGTTTACCACTGCATGACCTTGCTGGTACATGAATCACGTATTTGTAGTCCAAATGTTTAGGGTCATTTCTATTTGGGTAACTTCCACTCAGTCTTCTTAGTAAAAGAGAAGTGTCCTTTTTTTAATCTGGTCACAAAGCATTTGCACTTCTCTTTACAAATCAGTGGACTGGATACCAAAATGAACCCCTCTTCCCAGTATACCTATAATGAGACATGAGAGTGCCATTGCTCAGTGCGCCTGGTTGATTGTATAAGTGTCCGACTTTGATTTTCTGCACAGCAGGGAAATGGAAAGAAGGGGGATCAAGGAGGAGGACATCTGAATTACTCACTGTCCAGAAAAACATTTGCTTTTCTATTCTCCAGAGGATGTGGGTTTGATTTTGCATTTCTCCGTTCCCCGTTCAACCTCCTCCTTCCCAGAAACGGTAAAGTAGTTAATCACCCGAGACCAATCTTGTATTATTCAATATTCTCTGACAGATAATGGATTCAGTTTTTAAGGTCAGGTCGTGATTTAGTGAAAGCTATATTTCGTAGGTTAGCCTTGTTTGGGAGGGTTGTTTTGGGAGTGACTTAAAGGCTTTGGTGGCTTTGATATTTGAATAGATGTCTTCATGTCAGAATGTCAATGAGTGTAGCAAACAAAAAGGGCTGTGATCAACTATCTTTTGGTGAAATTTCAAAGCCATACTGAAAACAATGCACACAAGGGCTGCCAAATTAGATGTGGTGTAACATTACAAAAATATGGCAGATTAGCATAGCATTCTGGTTTTTTTAAGCCATTGATGGAATATAATACAATATAAAAAAAATCTAAATCTATTAATCTACCCCTTAAAACCAGCATATTTTAAATAAACCTGTATTTCTTCAGCTATCTTGCAGTCCATAAATTAGCATTGTTTCATTAAAGACTGTTATGTGTGTGATGAGTTGAATCACAAAAATCTTTCAGACACATGGAATACAGCAAACAAATATAACCACATTTATTTCTGAAAGTATAAAATATTACACTATAAAGGCCACTTTGCAAGGGTAAATTAACAACTTTTCTGAATATGTACACAGTTAATACCTTTTCCCTCTTAGATATTGTCCAGCTCTGTGGCAAACCGAAATGTCATTGTGTCACATGACCACAGGAAGTAGTTGGCAAGAGTTTCAAATAATTTACTTGTTGATAGCAGAAAATGAATGGCAGGAGTTTTGAAGGTTCCTGATTTCTTTTTGTACATCCTTCAGAGGCGCCAGGTATTCTGGATAGTTCACGCTCTCCCTTCAAAACCAGTGAAGAGGCACAGTTTGACATCGAATTGACAGGCACTATATGCCCTTGAACTGGGAGGCTTAAAACAAAAAACAAGCGAGAATTTGCAGTTCACATTCTTTACAATGGCACCAGTCAAGCCTCCAGAGCTTTCTCTTGTGAAGTTTCGCTTACTGTATTGATGCGCTTTATGAAGTTTCCTCGCTCTGAGTCTACTTGCATGTACGTACTTATTGTATCCATACACTACCGGAGACACGGTGTCAGATTGAGGTAGGACCGTTGTACCAAAAAAAAAAAATGTAGCTAGAAGTTTAAACCTATGAAGTAACAGTCACATCAAATCAACTCTCTAGAGTGGATTCAAAGAGCAAACTAAAGCAATAAATTCACATTCAACCACACCTACTATAGATTTCACTAGCACACTGGAATATCTGAAGTGTTCCCAGAATAAATTCCTCCCTCTTTTCCCTTCCCTTTCTGGAAAAAAGGCTGCTTTGTTTTGTCTAGAGATTAGCTTTTTCACAGATACCAATATGCTGCCTCATCGGATGCTGCCACCACAGGAGATTTTTCCTCTTTCTTTGTTTCAAAAAGGTAAAGTACGAAGGTGAGCCAAGATCATAAAACCTTTCGAAACCCCCCACCCCCTCCCACCCACACACACACGCTGCTACAGCTCACTCTGCAGTCCAACAGAAAGGGAATAGATGCAGACGTACACATCAGACACGCACAAAGATCACACTCCGGCACTTTTCAGTTCGTAACTGAATGTGTTGCTGATTTGCTGGGCTGCGCTGAACTCCCTCTGCTGCGTTCTGTGCCTCTCCGCAAGGCTAGAATGGAGGCAGGGATTGCGTTGGAGTCGGGTGACTCCAGACCAGCTGGGGGCAGTCACGCTCTAGCCAGGCTCTGATCTACCAGAGCCTTTTCGAAGGACTAGGACCATCCACCGGCTGCCATGCCACCCAAGCCCACTGGGGCTTTCTGGGTGATGATGCTCTCTGTGGATTTAAGAAGTCTCTCAAGGCATGGCGCGTTAATCTTGGCCGGAGGTTGTCGACTGGGAGCAGACTCTGTCTTACATAGACGGTCCGTGCTGGAGGACACGGAGTTGTCCTGTGTCGCGTCCCTGTGGGATGTTAGAAAGTTCCGAACTGTCCCTTGACCCTGTTCGGCTGTCAGGGAGCAGATGGGGGATGTGTGGAGCCATTTTAGGTTGGTTGCAGAGTAGGGCCCTGGGGGAGTGAGGTCGCTGACTCTCATTGCCTTGTTACCCATGGAAAGGGCACTTGTGGTGGCAGGGTTTGCAATGCCAGTGAGCAGGGGAGATGTAGCCGGAGACAACTGTGAAGTATTAAAAAAAGGAGAATTACTACTTGACATTTCAACGCAAATATCTGCAATCGTGTTTTTAAGATATATATATATAGTTGTTGTTTTTTTTATTTAGAAAGCAATTTCTCAGACTAAGAATGACTTTCATCTGTCCTCTAAAAGCTTTCCAAAATCACCTGCTCTGTTCCGTCATTGTTCTTAGCGAACATGAGATGTGCATTTTATACCTGTCCAACTGTAAAAATAGATTTTAATCCTTTCTTGTCTGTCCTGTTCCTCTCTGGTCCAGTGATTAAAGTATAATGGGTATTTCAGTCTCTCGGTTTCTATTAGTCTGTCGTCTTAACTTACACATGTTCGTGACAGCTTTTCAAGTGCCTTACCTTGGGTTTCTTAGACAGGGTCGTCTCCTCCATCAGTACTGCAGTGTTAACTTGGTCGCTTCGTTGAGGTTCTATGTGAGGGAACCAGTTCTTCAACATTTCCTCCATTTTCAGGATGATGTTGACATACCTCTCTCTGCATGGCACAGGAAGGACAATATTTAGTCTGGTAACCCACCAATGTACTAAAAAACATTTTAGAAACTTGACGTGACTGAAAGTGAAAGTCTACTGTTCTGTAACACATTTTTTTTTTGGTGTCAGGAGAGTTGAAAGAACACTTAACCACAAGTACGCAGCATCAAGTACACACCGGCACACAAACGTGCTTCTCAAAATGAGAACAGCTCCTGCGTTGAGTCACACATGTTTGTACACACACGTGGCATGGAGAGCAAGCGTTTCCCTCACCTCTAAATATAGAAATAAGCCTGCAGCGGGGCACTGGCGTCCACGTCACGGGGAAAAGAAATAGTTGCACTAAGGAGCAGTGATGCAGACGCACGCACATGGTGCCCATTGACTCACACACCAGCCCCCGACAGATGGTTAATGGGGATTAGTGCAAGTCACATGACAAGAAGAATCTGCTATGGCCCCATTCTCAGTATTTTACATTTAAACTGCTGCTGCTATAAAAGTTACTTTAATATTCCCTCTTCTGGTGTGCCTTTGAGTTGGGGGATTTGCCAGCTGGCAGAGTGGAATGATGATTGGGGGGGGGGGGGTCAGGTGGGGGGGAGGCAGCAACGCCCCCGCTCACTGCCCGTGTCTACTTGGCTCAGCGCCTCGATCAGATGGCCTGAATTAAGAACCCACCCAAAACCCCATCATGTATGTTTTTAGTGGCCCATTTCAGGAATATTTTCTGCCAGGCATTTTTTCATGCCGCGCAGGTTGCAACACTGCTGGATGCTGCCCAAAGTACACCAACGGATTAGATGTTCTAGACTCTGCACTCACACGTGAATATTGGTGAAGTAGCACAACGCAATACAATGAGAGCAGACCTGGGCTGCGTGCCAGATGCATTTAAGATGAAAAGTAAACAACGCACCTAAGCTCAGCCCGATCCATTATGAGGTCATCTGATGCAAAAGAACACTGACTCATTCCAAAGATGGCATCATAGTCTTTTCACCATCTAGCCAAAGGAAGGCTAATCAATCGGATGACAGGCTACTCCCGCAAGGGAGCTGGGACATTTTTAACGACCTGCGTTTGAGTTCTATTCTTGTCCAGCCGCTTTTAGATTTGTGGTGGCAGGTCTGCACTGGCCCTGCGGCCCCCCCCCCCCTTGCTGCATCATGCTGTGAGGCCATGTGTTTTCACATTTCCTTGACTCGTTCACTTATAGCCTCAGAGCCTCATTTGAGGGCCTAAAAGTCATTCGGGAGAATTCAACCTTGTCGCTAATGTGCGTAAACACAAAGCACTAAAAAAAAAGAGATTCCCTCACAAGAAGGAGAAAGTGGATTGAGGTAGATTAAGTAAATGGACACAACATCCATCCAATCGATCCGTGATGGAGTGCTGTGCTGACTAAAGCCCACCCTCAAGCCGCCGTGAGTGAGGTGAAGAAAAACAGCAGGAAACTCACCCCATGCAGGGATTCTGCAGGACCCCCATTATCCTCTGGATGCGGTCCATGGCCACACTCTCTTGAAAAGTGCTGAGGCCTAAAAAGAAGAACATACAGCTTAAACTCTTTCTTTCACACGCAATGCCAGCTTATTGTCTCTGACAGGCCACGCTACGTCTGCAAGACAGATGGGTTCTTGTGAAGCATGTGGGAGGACAGACTTGCTGTCTCTGTGGCCAGGAAGTCCGGTGTCATCGATAGCCCTTGCATTGACAGCGGTCCCAGAGAGAGCCCCTATAAGCAGGTCTGCCTCGTATGCAACCGGTTTTCTAGCACAATAGAACTTTGTAGACTTTTCTAACACAATAGAAGAGTGCCCAATCTTGCTAAGACCATCTGTCTGCATTTTACAGTAATTTGTGTGTCAACCAGCCACTATGCATCAACATTTGAGGAACGGGTTTTTTTCTGTCCGCATTGAAAGTGAAAATGCTGTACAATGTAACAGTCAGTCAATCGGAACATTGTGTAGGTGGTTCTCGGTTTGCACGCGTAACACTAAGAACAGTAATACCATTGCAGCATTTTTATGGTTTTACATTTGACTTGAGGGGAGCTTGAGAGGTTTCCTTACTTTAACAATTAGTATCTCTCTGTCTAGGTTTGATGTTTAATATGCATGAGGAGTGTGATATTAATGCTGTGTAAAATGGGAAGTGAACAGTGTCACCTGGCTAGTTAGGACCAAATATGGACATATCTTTTAATTACACTTTGTCATCTGGTTAGGACACAGTATGACGGTGCAAATACCCACATAAAACACTGAGTCAAATGCTAGAATATTTTATCCCACTAGTCTGGGAAACAATGAGTCAGCCAATCCAAACTCTTGTGCTTATCTCCAAAGTGCCTTTGGTATTTCAGTCAAGGTCCTTGGGTATTTTTGGAGGTGTGCGGTTTGCACTGCTTTAGACATGTGTCTTTCAACCATACAAGTTTTATTATGACTAAGCGATGTAACATGTGCCACCAGGAAATGATGTGGTTAAAACGAGAGCCTCATTTCATGTATATTCATGCATCTCAGTCCCAAATCTCATGACACACTTTTCGTACCATGGCCTGCTGCCTCTAGTTCGGCGGTTCTCCTTGAAGACTGTAACTAGGCAAGGTTTTGGATACGCGGAAGACAAATGAAGATTACTCACGTTCTCTGTATCTGCCTGAGCGGAGGCCATTAAGGATCGAGGACAGTGGGTGAATGTAACACTGCAGCTCCAAGCACTGCAAAACAAAGAGCATCATTCAGCACTTACTTCGGTTATTTCATCTTGAGCTTTTCACATTAAGCAATTCTCAAACATTTCCAAAGTTTTGATGTTTTCATTTTAGGACACTTTGCCAATAACCATAGACATAAAAAACATCATGCTAGGACATTACTTTGTACGGCTCATCTTTTCCAAAAGAACAACCGCATGGTGATACAAAACAAAGTGACTCATCTGCTCTCTCACACATTTGTGCAAATGGAATGGAATGAGTTATCATTGCAATTCTATAAGGTAGAGGAAAACATTAAGTTTCTTCATTCAGTGGCCTCGCGTGACTCATTCACATTTCACCTAGAAAGAACACACGGAGGAGGGGTCTTCCTGGAAGTGGTTCTGCTTCGAATATTTTTTTTTTTCAAATTGATTCTGCTCGTGTGGAGATAGATCATGTAGCAGATAAGGCTGCTTTTTAGAACACTATGTTCCTTTCCTGGCATGCCAACTACTCAAAAAGTGGCACGTCTCACCTTGCAAGCGAACAGCCTGTCTTTCTCCATTTGCTCAGGTGTAAGCTGCCTTTCCCTTTGCTCCGCAACCATGGAGCTGCATGTTCTCTTCAGCGCCTGCCTCTTTTTGCCAATAGGGCTCTCAGGGCACCGGCTGTAATTGGTCCGAGCCTCTTGTCCCAGGTGGCAATGGCCACAGTCTTCGCTGTAGTCGGAACTATCGCAGCTAGAAGGAGAACTTCCCCAAGAGCTCATGTTCTCTTTGTCCATTACCTCTCCTTTATCTCCATTCCTCTTTGAGAGCGACTGGCAAGTCTGGGTCCCCTGGATGACCCCTGAGGAGGGGGATTTTGGCAAGGTGGTTTGTCCCTGCGCTTTGGTACAGTCTGGTTCTAACTCACTATCGTCCTCATCGTCACTGGCCAGCCAGTCAATGGAATAGTCCGAATCTGAAGCTGACATCTTAGGAAGCAGGGTCTAACCAGCACAGACCATCACTGACCTGTGGGGGGAAAAAGAGAGTACTTTAATCTCCAATTTCCATAAATGTTAATAATAAAACACCATCACACAATACAACATGAGTTGAAAACTGTAAAATGGAGAAAAATGTGCTTTCTTGCATGAATATAAAAGCAAAAACCATCTTTTTTTCTGACCCACTTGCGAGATTCAAAGTCATGCAGATACCCGTGTTGCAAAATCACTACTTAAGCATGCATCTTCAATCAAACCCTGAATTCACGTGAGCTCAGACAAGCGTGTTTTCCAGACACACCACCTGAGTCTCACACGGATACTAAAGATAAACAACGGCCATAAAAATGACTGCTGTTCCACAAACAGTGACGAGAACTCACGAAACTGACATTTCTTCTGTACACTAACAGAACCAAAACCTAGGCTACATGTTTGTTTACATGTATAAATGTTTTTTTTGGTATGCAAATATGGTTGCAAGACCTTTATTTATTCAAAACTGAGATGTTTGAAATAAGATTTCGTGCCGCAGTCTGTTTGAAACACGTGTCTTGTGCAGGGTATGCATTTGTTTGTTCTGATTGCACCTAATTGAAAAACACTTGAAAATGTAACCGTACAGAACTAGAAAGGCTATGATGAAGCAGGTGGCATCAAAAAAGCACACATTCAAAGCCCTGTTTGTTTATTCAATGAGACCCGAACGCCGCAGCCATGGTGACCACCATTTGACACAGAACAAAGGACCTAGAAATAAGCCGTACCATTCCTTCTGTGGCCTTTTATTAATCTTAATTAGATTCATGCATTACTAGTTTGTGCCTAAATGCACACAGTGCTTGCTGGTTACATGTAAAAGAAAATTACTTTGTGGGCTTGCTTTATTAAAGAGGGTGATTTGAAAATAGTCCAGGAACACACAAATGCGCTGCTTTGAGCATTATCAGTAATTTGTTTTTTTTGTATCTTGTATTATCAATACCATCAGTTCTTGGTAATTTATAATATACAGGCCTTGAGGAATACACATAGAAGGAGTGTTTACAACATCATGTTTAATGAGGCAAGCCATGAATCTTTGCTAAAGGCACACGTCGTACAGAAGTAAATGCTTTTAGCTTTCTCTAAGGTTGCGGACCACTCGTTTTTTTTAGGCGGCGGGCTTCTCATGAATCAACAGGACGAGGTGTGCATGATGCACATTCGTAAAATTACATATTTATGACTGAATTGATAATAAAAAATGGAAACTGCCCACAGGCTGTACTGTCAGGTGATCCAAAACGTGACTGCTGTCGTAACATCTAAATTATTACTATTATAACATTTACTTGCAGTTACTACTAAAGTATTGTATTCCCAAAAACATTAATACATAACTGAACTTAGCTCTACAGCACAGTGTATGCATTCAAAACTTCCTTCACTGCACACAGCACAAAGAGATCGTTTCATTCAACTTAAATATAGACAGATAGGGTATATAAATGTACAACGCACTACATAAACTGTGTATGTAACACTATATACATCAACAGTGTCAAAACATATTCAGATTGCCTAAGCACATTCACTTGGCCATTCAATCCGTCCATCAGCTGCTCGGTATCATTGCAAACAAATGGACTGCTGAGCCAGAGTTCTTCCCTGCCAATAAAGCCACATTATGTAATAGCGCTACCTCAAGCACGCGACTAATTGGCTTTATAACGGTCACAAAGATCAGCCTTTCCAAATGGACGTAATTGCTGACCAGCTTTTTCCTGTCAACGCCAGTTTCGCCAAAAGTTTAAATCAAACAAAACGGCGCGTTAAGCACGACTGCCGTTAGCGAACAAACTACTCTTTCATATCGAAAAACTGCCTACATCGGCTTTTACAAGTTTTGTCGCCAGCCGGGGGCACGCGGATGAAAAGGCCCTTTATTAGTTTGCGCTAACCGGTAATTCGACAAAACAAAGCCAAACATTGAAAGCTTGCGTGTTTACGTTTAGCTACCAGTATAAATGTAGACAAAGCGGGCACGTGACTATTTTTTAATAGCGACATTTAGCGCAACTACGTATGTAGGAAGTCATGTAACCGAGACGTGTTTCTTGTAAGCCTGCCGGTAATATCGGTTGCTATGGGCGACACGTATATTAATATTAAAACGGCTACGGAATAAAACAAAAGCCGTATGAATTAATGTACCTGTCTGATAACTGAGGGTGGGGCCCTCATGATGACTAACACCTTATAACAGCCTACCAAGACAAGCAAATTTGGACTTATAAAGCATTAACATAACAGAATTTATATATTTTAAAATGAATAGTACAATAATCGATACGACAAAAGAAAGAAAAAAAAACGCTATTTCCGAAAACAAAAAACACAGTATAGATCACATCGTGCTAACATAGAAGCTGCATTTAATACTATTAATAAGTGATATTTAGATTATAATAAAATAAACGATTTCCTCCGCTTTACAATAGGCGGATGCCTCGCGCAGCGGCATCTTCCAGCATATCTTACATATAACGTTACATTAAGCTTCATATAAACGTGCTGGTGTTCCTTTGTCCATGTCACTTTAACTCCACAAAAACACACAATCATAAGCGATCGCTGCTGTTTAAAACGCGGATCCTACCTCAAGCCGGATGGGACGAATGGTCGCACTGTCCTTTGTTTTAGCAATATATACAAAGCCAAGCGGAGCGCCGATCGAGCCTCTGTTGAGAGGTGTACGTGGTTTCAGTGATGTAGACCCGCAGTTGTGTGGCCCCGTGTTACTTCTCCCAAGGCAACGTGTCTGAGAGGGCGGGTGCAAAAACGCAGGGCTTTCCGATTTGTGCGTCCAGACCCGAATCTGACAAATAGAGTTTGAGTTGGAAGCCAGCTTCGGCTGATAGGGGAGACGAGCTTACATATTAAAATGATATGTAAATTGACAAAACACGTGGACACGCGGATCGGTTTCATTCCAACAGGCGGACAGAATGTCAACTCCGAGAGCTTTTTTTGTGTTGTTCACAGTAACTTTTTTTTATATACCTCATTAGCTCGGATGGGATGACGCCACAGATACACCTCCCTGTCATGTGTTAGGGTTAGGTCGCTTTTAAAATGTAAGATATTTGATTAGCACGGCAGCCCTAGTGGGGGATTTGTGAGGATCTGACCCCCCTAATTAAAGGGGCCACTTCACGCCCAGAGAAAGTAAAAGTATATATTACACGTATAATTGCTTCAACGTTTTCGACGGTTTCATACATGTTAGAGGGCATATTGTTACCCGTCTAAAAACAGATATGCTGCTGGTGCTCTTTCCATTAGGATCTGTTGCATGAGGTATGTTTGAAAAATACACTTTATTATACATTTACATATCTCAAGTACATTAGTATATTGTTTTGCAAATATTTTAGATATCAGTGTTTAGCCAACTGCTTTAAATTGGGCTAAAACTGCCAGCAAATAAGTAAAATATACTTTATATAATACGTTTTGTTGTAAAATCTAAATCCAGAGCCAAAATACACATTCATTAGCTAGGTAAGACATTTGGGCTGTAGTTCTGTACAGTTTACATTGTAGAACAAAACAAAAGTGTTGTCAAGTTATGTTTAACACAAGCTTTATTTTAATTAGAAAAGGAAAAACTGATGTCATAGCCTTTGCATTTAAATTGAATAATTTAAGAGACATTAAAAGTGATTATATTTGTTTAAAATACACTGCTCAAAAAAAAACAAAGGGAACAAAATGTAACTCCAAGTCAATCACACTTCTGTGGAATCAAACTGCCCACTTAGGAAGCAACACTGATTGACAATCAATTTCACATGCTGTTGTGCAAATGGAATAGACAACAGACGGAAATTATAGACACCCTTAATAAAGGAGTGGCCCTGCAGGTGGTGACCACATGCTTTCTGGCTGATGTTTTGGTCACAACACCAAGATTGGCAGATTGGCCGCTGGCGCTCTGTGCTCTTCACAGATGAAAGCAGGTTCACACTGAGCACATGTGACAGACGGGACAGAGTCTGGAGACACCGTGGAGAACGTTCTGCTACCTGCAACATCCTCCAGCATGACCGGTTTGGCAGTGGGTCAGTAATGGTGTGGGGTGGCATTTCTTTGGACTGCCATTAGGTACTGAGATGAGATCCTCAGACCCCTTGTAAGACCGTATCCCAGTGCAGTTGGCCTTGGGTTCCTCCTAATGCAAGATAATGCTAGACCTCATGTGGCTGGAGTGTGTCAGCAGTTCCTTGCTATGGACTGGCCCGCCCATTCCCCATTCCCCAGACCTAAATCTAATTAGGCACATCTGGGACATCATGTCTCGCTCCATCCACCAACACCACATTGCACTACAGACTGTCCAGTAGTTGGCGAATGATTTAATCCAGGTCTGGGAGGAGATCCCTCAGGAGACCATCCGCCACCTCATCAGGAGCATGCCCAGGCATTGTAGGGAGGTCATACAGGCATGTGGAGGCCACACACACAACTGAGCCTCATTTTGACTTGTTTTAAGGACATTACATCAAAGTTGGATCAGCCTGTAGTGTGTTTTAAGTGTGACTCCAAATCCAGACCTCCATGGGTTAATACTTTTGATTTCCATTGATAATTTTTGTGTGATTTTGTTGTCAGCACATTCTACTGTATAAAAAATGTATTTAATAAGAATATTTCATTCATTCAGATTTAGGATGTTATTATTATTTTTTTTTTTTTGAGCAGTGTAGTTGAAGCACGCACTAGCTACAGGTTAAAAAGTAAAAACAGAAATATATATATATATATACAAATAGGAAACCTTTCACACACATACACACAAACAAATATAATGTTTTTTAGATATATATACACATATGTATTCTGGAAATTGTCATAAAAAAGTTCACTATTTTAGGAATGAAGCTGCAGGATAGTTTGTTACAATGCAGAAGAGAGAGAAGAAGAAGAAGAAGAAAAAAAAAAAATATATATATAGGGTCAGGTATATATGTATGTATATATATATATATACCTGACCCTGGCTTTAATTTCACTAACAAATATATAAATGTATTGGATTTTGAGGATTTTATGATAGTGACCTATGGACCGGACAGTTGGGACTTTTAGCCCACTTTCAGGTTTGTTGATTGTTTGGCAAATTTAAACAGACCAGTGTGGAAACTTATGCATGTACCATGAGCCAAAAACACGTGTGTCTAAGGAGCGGTTCAGTGTGCACATTGCTGCTGTTGCTCTCTGTATCACTTGATACCCAGCACAGCAGCCCCATTGCGTGGCTTATCCTTACCTACCCCTGACAGACTGCAATGTGCACAGCTGGTCGTATGTGAACGAAGTCTAATGAATGAATGAAACTGAACGTGCTAGGCTACCGTGTTTTGTGTTGTGTTACACACGTGACGTCTTTACGCTCGCACTGTTTTTTTGCACAGCCAGTGGAGTTACCATGGTGAGGGGGGGCAGGGTGAAAAAACATTCCAAAGTAGTTCACATGCTGCGTTAAAAATGTTGCACCTTCTCTAAAAGCCCCACAGCAGGTGAGCTTGAGCGGCTGTATTCTGTCATGCATTATTTGGTACACTTCTAGTCCTTTAAAGCAGCACGAATGACACACCAGGTGGTCTGCGGCCACTGGTATTTTCACGCTCATGCCGTGGTGTGGCTGTGACGGTGAAGAGCAAATAAGGATTCACAGTCGCTGTGTCTCTCTGGGGGGTGGGATCTCTGGTTGGAGTCCAGGCAAAAGATTCAACGCCTGGAGCCAATGAGTCATAGTCCTCCTCCCCGGAAAAACGTGAGCACATGTGAGAGAAAAACCCACCCATCTTCTGTCTCTCCTTTCGGCTTTGCACAATTGAGTATCATAATTGATGCGAACAGAATGTTTCTTCCGTCTCTCTCGCTCTCTGTTCCTGCCGCTATTTGACAACCAGGAGAACATTAACAAAACATTGTGGGTTTTGAACTGAGCCAAAGACGCCACCCAGATGGATTAGCAACTTGGTACAAACCGGTCAGACTATCTTCTTGGAACAGACACTTTTGTGGCCAGTAATGGCTTGTTTAGGCTAGTTAGTAAGGTCTTGCTGTGACTGTTCTTCGATAAAGGTCTGTTCACATCAGGGTCGATAACTACAGCTGTAACTATAAAGTTTTATTAATCACTGTAATAGTATGAAAACATTGAAATCCATTATGGTTATGTTATGGTTGTAATCAATTAAGGTTTGGTCACACTTGATCTTAATGAAATTTTTGCCAATGAAAGTCAGTCATTTTAATGGGAATTTGTGTGATTGGGAGTAGATTTTGTTATTGTTCAAATTGGTCGAATTTGCTTTGCGGACTAACAGAAACCTGCTTAGTTTGAAAGTGATCCTGTGTTCAGTGCTTCATACTTTGCTAAACTATTTACAACAGGCAGTGGAACTTCACAAAATGTAGTCAAAAAACACTTGTGGTCTTACAGCACTTTTTGTCCCAGCTGATGAACAATAAAGGCGATAACTATAACGGTAAATAGTACTCATTCTAATTGTATGAGAATAGGGATATCTACACCACAATTCACTTTTGAAACATTTCTTTTTACTAACTGGTGAGTCATTATATACATTGACAGCCAATCAGAATCCACTCGTCTTTAAGACAGCAGATATGTCTTCTTGAAGTGCATGCTTTTATATAGTTGATATGAACACTGATCTTG
>JAUMHR010000090.1:10152535-10163893 GCA_032361145.1 Enteromius fasciolatus | reverse complement strand
TCTTGTTATTTGGTATATTTATCTTATAATAATTGCACTAAAGGCCATTCGACAACGACAACTACAAATTTGCAATCATCTTTCTAATTCTACGAAAATAGTGATGTTCACATTAAAATAACAATAATGAAAAGTACCGATAACACTGGAGTCAGTTTTTAACATTTTGTTCCAACTGATAAACGTTAAAAAAACATTGACAGCCAATCTGAATCCACAAGCGTGCACAACGACACATGACATAGTTGCAGTGCAGGGTAGCCAACTAATAATTATCGCTCTTCAAGGGTTACTCAACCACAAAATGAAAATTTGGTCATTAATCAGTTAACCCCATGTCGTTCCATACCCATATAAGCTTTGTTTTTCAGAACACAATTTAAGATATTTTGGATGAAAACCAGGAGACTGTAGTAAGTTACAAGTTAAACTTCAATAGACTTGAAGTAAATTACACTGTGAAGGTCCAGAAAAGTATTAGATAAGACATCATCAGAATGATCGATCTACCATCACTGGTTCAACAGTAACGTTATGAAGCAGCGAGAATGCTTTTTGTATGGAAAGAAAACCAAAGTAACAACTTTAGTCAACAAATTCGTCACATTACGTTACTGTAAGTGTCATATTGGAGAGTAACACTGCACACAAATAGCGTACTCTCTTCTGTGTCAGCCGCAGTCTACAGAACAGTGTGCACTATTTGTGCAGCGATATTCTGCAAAATGGCATAACAGTGTTGAAAAAATCATTATTTTTGTTTTCTTTCTGTACAAAAAATATTCTCAGCACTTCATAACCTTCCGGTTGAACCACTGATGGCATACTTCCATGCTTTTTTTGGCAGTCAATGGGACAGTCATGAGCCTCCTGGTTTTCATCCAAAATATCTTAAATTGTGTTCTGAAGACGAACAAAGCTTTTACAGGTTTGGAACGACATGGGGGTAAGTGATTAATTTAAACTAACAAAATGTTCAGTAATCCTGTAAAACACGTTATATTGCAACAATGACAACTACAAAATGAGAATTGGAACACTCTCCATAACGAACAATACAGACAGTGAGGAACAATATCGTCGGAGCCCGTTTCAGAAGGATTTTTTTCCAATCAGACTTTAAAGAGCTTGAACATTTAAGTGACGGATAACAAAAGTGCACAGTTACAATAAACTGAACGTTTATTGTCCTTTGGTATCAGAATCTAAATAACTATTGCTCTCGGTGTGAATTCATAACCATTGATAGGTCTTATTATACTGACTTTTGTTTTATGTCTTACTGTCACTGCGAGGGGGAGGGTCAAGTGAGGCCATGGGTGTGGCTCAGCTGTGCTGCTTCTGTTTGAGGTTAAAGCGAGAGGCAAAGAATTATAACTTCTCACCATCATCCCTTTCAGTTGTGAAGAAGGTGTGTCTCAAACACATGCTGCTAAAAACAGCAGCCGCGAGCCTCCCATTTGGGCGGGACACATCAACAACGATAACCTGCACAGTCACTATTGGCCCGGTGCAGTCGTCATATCTTGTGCTTTTGTTATTGGTACATAGTGCAGTTGCTCTTTACTTTAACATCTGTGTACACAAGTTCATGTAAACCGAGACATTTGTGCGCATTCTTTACCCATTTACGTGTCCAAACCACTCCGGAAAACATCACACGAACGAATGGCAAGCAAACAACTGGATGCTGTTTACTGAGGGGATTTCTCAGATTGTTCAGCTTGGCTGCTTTGCAATGTGCAATATGATGAGAACATTTAGTCCTATGCTGGACCATCATCACAGGCTAAACAAATGACACAGCAGCTAAGCTTACGACTGGTGGGAATACAAGTCTAAAAAAAGAAAACCTCAGTGCTGATTCCTATTCTGTCGGTTATTTCTCTTCAACCCTTTGGTAATCAGCAATGATTTTGTTTCTCTAAAGTATTTATTGAAGACTTCTCCGTAATTAACAATACAGAAAAATGTAAAAAAACTAAATAAATAAAATACAGTTGTTATTATCAGTGTTTACAATTAATAATAATTAAGAATTTTTTTGTGCTTTTATTTTTCCTGCTTTTTTGCATTTTTATGTTTTTTTTTTTAAGGGTGAAACATGACCTTAATCTATTGGCCATTAAAACATCACCCAATTCCTCTTACATTCCAAGCATCAGATGTTACCAATAGCTGCATTCTTTACTCCTTGAATCACATTAGTTTCATAACGTCGTCATAGAGTGACTGCGATCACAAGGTCCCTCGCACACTTGCGTGTGTTCTAGCACGTTTTCGCCGGTCTCTCTGCTGCACGTTTTCATGCAAGGCAATAATGCTCAGCCCCTCGTCCTTGTGGTAGGCCTGCGATGAGTCACAGGTGTAAATTGGCTTGGTGATTTAGAAGCACTGTCTGACGGTCACTGATGATTCAGTGGGATGGAGGGTTGCGGGGGAATGCTGGATTTCTCACTGCCTTTCTTTATCCCATTCATAAAAAAAGAGAGAAAAACAGTTGAGTGGCCACATCGCCTCCACCCGAATTTGATCTCCACAGGTGGCTAGAAATGAATCACTGTCCTCTCTCTGGAGAAAAGAGTGACTTTGTGGGTAAAAAAAGAAAATATTAATCTCCCATTAAAAACATATCCAATATACCCCCCCACAAAAAAAAACACCTAATAATTAATAAATTATATTTAAAGCTATATGTATTTAATTTTTATATATTTGCATAATTTTCATAATTGTTTTCGTCACCACAAATTCCATTACTGTAATATGCATACTATGCAAATCTAAATATAAAATACATGATAGTTTTATTGTATCAGTTTTCACACTGTCTTTAATTTATTATTATTTATAATGCACCTAATATATACAATTATTTAGAACTTACTTTTTGTAATAAGTTTTTTCATTAATATTTATATTACATTATTAATATTTACACACAAACACACTCATACATGCAAATATATATAGACTTTATTAATAAAGTACATTTTATTTATTCATTTGTGGGTAAATTGGACATCTCGTTCTTTTGTGTAGCTATAGAAAAAAATAAATGTAAGTTTGAATTATTATGAATGTTTTTGGTTTTCACTTGTGTATTTGACATAACAACATACCTTTATACTGTAGCTGACAAATGATGTTTAAACTGCATTGGCACAGTGTGCGGGACTAAATTAAGTGTGGCGTGTGTATCTCAGTAACGCTTCTTTAAGTGTGTCCAGCACAGATGACTCATCTGTAATGGCCATATCTGCTTTGTGTTTCATGTGTTTTACACTGATCAAGACCTCTGTGTGTGTGAGTTTAGTGATGGCAGATGAGGACACAGCCTGCGCCCCACATTGCAAGCAATCATAAAACACATTCAGCCCACACCTTCATAGAAATACTGTGAGAAGCTGAAATCATGTTGGGTAAGAGAACATGACACTCCAAGCAGAGTTTTGTGGTCAGCAACAGGCCGACTCTAAATCTAACAGGATTATTCCAGACAGAGACATTGTTCGGGGTGGAAATCCATGTGCTGTGTTTATTGATTATGTAACTAAGTCAGCTGTACATAACAGGCTCGGAGATGTTCTGCTCTTCTGCTTTTACTCCTTCTATATATTTTATGTTCTTCAGCTTTAGTCTCATTTATGTTGATTTTAATACAAAGGTCACATAACAGCAGAAAACTTGCTTCTGCTGTTTACTTTTTGAATGCTTTCTATACCATTATTATTCTACCCTAATCCCTTTAATATAAATAATATAAATTATTTCAATTATTTATTCAAATATTTGTTTAAAATGACTTCAACATTAAGTAGTTTTTACACAACTTCCAAATTGTTTTCCACAATTTTTTTACTTAAATTTTGCACTTTAACGAATTAGTATTTAAATTATTTATATAAAAAATCTCAAATTTACCAACATGTACAATAGTTGCATGCAAGTTTTGCATTTAATAAAGTTTATTTTTATGTAAGATGCATAAAACAAAAGAGACATCTATTCTAAAAAAAAGTTTCACCACCACAAAAAATTTCGTAAGCAGATTGTATGAAAATATATACAGTAAATGAGATTACTCAAAATCATATGAATTCACTAAAGATTTTATAATTTAGTTAATTTAGTCACATAGTATTTTTCTTCTAATAAAGTTTATATTTTAGAAATATAAATGCTAGCTTTGAAATTAGCTAATAAACGCAGTAAATGTAATTCGTACAAAAATGTATTAACTAATAAAATGTAGATTTTGGATACATAAAATGTTAGCTATGAAATTAGCTTTTGCAAAACAAAGTAGTCTGCCTTTTTATTATAAAAATATTTCCACCCTTGAACTTTCCACCACAAATAGCGTTTTATAACGAATTTCAGGAGGAGCACGTACAAACGATCGGTTAGTGACTTTATTGTTTATTTACGCTACTTCCAACAAATCACCACTTCCTCCCAGGGGGCACGTGGGGACCAGGCTGGGCTCTGAGCATAATTCAACCCTTGCCTCCTAGGGGTAAATCTCCCAGGACACGGGGTCCGCCGGGCTCCCTGCCTGTTCCCCGGACACTCTGCCAAACAAGCACTTATACTTATTAATTAAATAGGAACTAGTGAAAGAGCTATTAAAAACAACAGATTTAATTTTTGTCAACAGTGTATGATTTTTAGGGAAAGTAATAATGAAGGTCCACCTGTAAACCTTTGTGAGTGGGGTGTAAGAGGATCATATGACATGTACAAATTAAATTAACTTTAGCAAAACAAAAACTAACCAATATATTTCACAAAATGTTTCCACCACCATCATTTTGACCAAAAAATGCTATTAAATACAATACATTTTTAATTCATAAAAAAGTTTTTTTTTTTTTTTTTTAGGAAAACATGCAGGAAGCATGAACATGCATATACATAACCATCAATGGGGCATTAAAAAAATTCAAATAAGATTTGCACCAATTGTCCAAAACGTAAAATATATAATTTTTGGTTTTGCTTCTAATAAAGTTGTACATATTTAAAGGTTCACATTGCACAGCATGTGTTGATGCAATAGCAACTGAAACAGGAAGTCAGGGCGGGACATATAATCTTGCCCAGGCTGCTTTTTAAACTAGCCAATAGAATTTGTGTAGATTTTCACATTTTACCTAGAATTAAAATGTGTCTGATATGTTTAATGATCTGCCCTAACTTGCGCTCTATGATCCGCTCGTGCAACTGTTTGTAGTGTGTGTGTGGGGGGGGGGTGCTTCAGATTTTAGAGAGCATTTGATTGGATGAGAAGCTGAAGTGCAGGGTGATGTCATCAAAATCGTTCGTCCATACCAGTGAAAGTGAGACACTGTAAGTTGTGAATACTTATATTTTCTAAATGCAAATTTTAGCATTGTTTGAAACACACTAGCTTACAGAAAACCTTATATTGTTCCCTAACTATATGAGAAGCGACAAGTGACTAGCAATTTGGACGCAACGTGACACTGCAACAGGATCAATCAAATATTACAGCCAATCAGAAGCATGCGTGAGCAGGCTCTCTCTGGAAGCGCACTGCTCTCGCAACAAAATGGATACGTTTATAATCTAATTCATAAATATTAAAGCTTTTTTTATTTAATTTTTTATTTAAAGATATGCAGTAATTCATCTTTTGTTGCTTTCAGTATGGCTATAAGTTCACATTGGCCATGTTTAACTTTGAATAAAGCAATAATCATCTGAGATTATCTGCTGTCATATAATTGGTATGTTGTTATTCCAGCTGCAACGTTGCAGAAATAAAAAACACTTCTATATTAAGAATTTCGTGTCGCCGTTGCAGCTAGTTCGGACAAAAACGTATTCACCCTCATGTTGTTCAACCTTTCATCTTTGCAACATAAATTAAGATATTTTTGATGAAATCTGATACCTCTCTGACTCTCCATAGCCAGCATGGTAACTAAAACAATCGAGGCTCAGAAACGAGTCTATAGCCACATTTTCATTACAGATTTGCGCAAAACGTTGGCAATGTTTGATAAACCTCGATAAAAAAGTATTGCGAAATTATGCCCATTTTCGTTAACCAACGTTATGCTGCTAAAACGTAAACCTTTGCCTCTCGCGATAAGTCATAGCAATGATTCTTTGGTGAGATTTGACGGATTTTGGATATATTAAAACATTTTGAAATTGACGCGTTTCCATTAGGAGTATTTTCAATTCGCAATTGTAATTTGCGCAATTTGAAGGTTAATGGTACATTTTACGAAGCTACGAGAATACTTTTCATGTGCAAAGAAAACTAAAATAGCGACTTTATTCAACAATTTAAAAAAAACGTTAAAAAAACGTGTGCAATATATGTATGCAGGAATGTTGTTTACATTCAGATCAAAGCGTAAGCAATGTGTAAGGATACATTTACGTGTGTATAATATTGAAAAAAGTAGTTATTTTGTTTTCTTTGCGCACATAAATGATTCTTGAACCATTAACGTCACACAAACTATTTTAACAACCTCCTTGCTACGTTTCTGAGCCTTGATTGTGGTTACATTGCTGTCTATGGGAGGATCAGAGAAATTAAGAACGCTTAATTTTAGTTCTCGAAGAAGAACGAAATGTCTTAGAGGTTTGAGCAATTAATGACAGTGTTTTCATTTTTGGCTGAACTATCCCTTTTAACATATCCAGAAATGTTTTCACCACTGTTATTTCATCAGTTCAGAAACAAAAGAACAGCTTTCCAGTGTGACCCATGTACTTGTATATTCACGGTCAGATGCTGGAACACACAGGGCCGAGTACACAGCAGCCATAAAAGACCCTTAATTAAATATTAAAAACGCTTGCATAATTAATAGATCTGACCATAGAGTGACCAGGTGCTATAATGCAGCTGAATTTGTGATCAGGCTCGTATTGTGCGACGGTTTTTGTGCCGCCCCAGATGGCCAGATTGTGTCTTTTCAGACAGCGCCGGCCAGATGTACCCAGGCGATTATGAGGTTTTTCACGTCAACTCGGCTCCTTAAAGAAATCAGTCATGGTTGTTTTTCACCGATCTGTTGAAGTTATGTCTAAATTGTGTGTGCCGCCCTTTATTGCCCTCAAAAACACACACACAGCCATTACATTCGCTCGCATTTGGAGGGCACGAGTCGCATGTGCTCAGCAAGAAGTGAAACCCAGCACGCTTTCAGGAAGCCTGCGCTGTGACTTTAAAGGGCTGGACGTCCTGCCCATCTCGTACCTCTTTTTTTTTTTTTCCTCTTACAGTGTGTGTCTGCATGTGTGTGTGATTTCTCGTAACGCTCCTCGGCGAAGACTCCACACAGTCACATGTGCTCGGAGGGAGAGCTCTTGGCTCATTTTTCCACAGACAGTTCACATGCAGGCAGGGCACTGAAACTCTGGCAGCGAATCACAGTTGAATCTTTAATGGCTTTGTGTGTGTGTGTAAATGTCTGAACAGCTGCCAGCACAGCCCTAGTGGCCGTAGGATATCTCTCCACAGGGCTGAATGCTACATGTGACTGGGGGTGTATTTTAACTGGATTATGTAAGCACTCTGGTCGAGTCTATGCGCTGCGCACGGATCGAGATGGCTGTACATGATTCACAGGCTGCACGGTGTTCATTTCCAAGATTAAGTAATTCCTGCACAGAACCGTCAGTCACCGCAGACTTTGGCCCTTGTGCTTGTACACCTGTATTTGTGCATGTGCTCTTTTTTGGTGGATAGTATTTTGATAGTGCTTTTTTTTTTAGGGGAATCAACCTAGAAATGGCTTACTTATAGTTGACTTACTTATGGTTAGAAATTAAACAGCTGAGAAAATATTAAAATCTAGCTTTACTATCAATGTCAACCTTTTGTTGATTTGGATATTGATTAATTAATCTTAAATATCTTTTTTCTGTGCCTTGTTATTTTCTATTGATATTTTCTATTCTATGTTTTTTATTCTGTTTGGCTTTATTGATTTCTACTGACTAAAACATGTGCATACACAGTTAAGTAAAGAGTATAAATAGCATTTTGTTTTAATTATTCTAGTTTAATACTAGATTTGGCTCATAGGTTTAATATAATTAATATTAAATTATTTTTGTAATCAAATACTTTCATTTAAACATTAATTGTAATAATTAATCATTATTATTATTTTTTGTTTTGTTATGTGCTTATTTTAATAGTATTTTGAATTTTTCCATTAATATTCTTTTTATTTTAGTAATTTCAGTATAACATTTACTTTACATATTTATAATTTAATAATTTAATTCAAACATTCATTGGAATTTTTAATGTATACTTTTCTGTTGATAGTTTAGTACATATAAAATATTTATATTAATAAAATATAGTATTAATTAGTGATGTCAAATGATTAATCATGATTAATTGCAAAATCAAAGTTTTGGTTTACATAATATATGTAATATATGAGTGTGTACTCTGTTTATATATATATATATATATATATATATATATATATAAATACAAGCATGTTCAGTTATGTATTTAAGAAAGATATGTTATGTTTTTATGTAAAATGTTTATATATACTATAATAATAATATAATATATATGAATGTATAAACGTAAATATTTTCAAAATGTATAATGTATGTGTGTGTGTGTTTGCAAAATAAATAAACACAGTACACATACATACATTATGTAAACAATCAATTTTTTTTAGATGCAATTAATCACGATTAATTCTTTGAGAGCACTAGTATTAATAATATTATAGTAAATAAGTGACATTTATTTATAATGTATATTGTATGTGTGTGCGTTTATATAAATTCTTGTATACAAACACACTTATTTTTAGACGTCGTATCCCGATAATAATAAGGCAGGGCAGGGCAGGGCTTGTGGTGAGAAGGTTGTGAACTCTTGTGTGAAAACTGCAGTGTCAAGTGAAATGAGCCCAGATCAATTAGATGTGTTTCTGCTTGACTGCACATGCTCACCATGCTTACTTGGGTTTACAGGCAGAGAGAAAGAGAGCCAAACCGCTTCCCTCCATGTCAACATGCAGAATTTATAAATGTAATAAAATTTTAAAATGTAATTTAATAATTTAATTTAATATAAGAAAAAATTTGTAATTCAATTCAATCAAAATAGAATACAAAAATCATAACGGCAAGAAATAAACACAGAATTCAGATTTTATTTTTCTCCAGAATTCTAACTTCTTCTTTTTTCCCGCCATGGAATAAAAAAGGTAACTTTTTACCTCACACTTTTTACTATTTAAGTAAAATGAAATGAAATTACATAAAATTATTTTTTTTCTGTAAATGTAAAATGTCTGTTCCTTGGCAACAGGATTTTTTTTTTTTACTTTTTAGCTCACAATACATTTTCAACTTTTTAGCGCACTTTTTTTTCTTAGTATTTTTTTTTGTTTGCAAGATATAAACACAAAATTTAGATTTTTTTGTTTTGTTTCTGCCACGCAATGAAAAATAAAGATAATTATTACTTTTTATGTTGCCATTTCTAAATTAAATTAAATAAGTAAAAAAAAAATCTTTTAAAAAAAGAGTAAAAAATGTTAAAAACTGTGTCACAACAGAAATGGAAATAGAACATATTGCATTGTGGGATACATATTTTAATGCAAGTATACAACCATAAGCGTAGCATGCTAGTATGCTATACTGAACATTTCATTTTTTTCACCATCAACACAGACTGTCTTTACTGTATTAATATTCTCACACAACATTCAGTCATCTGAGGATGTTTCATATTACATAAGAGTCCATCTATCTTTCTCAGTTCCCATAGTTATTCGGTTCTCAGGCAGGCCATCTGATCTGAGCATCACAGACCTGTTTATAAATGTCATTATGAAACAGGATCTGTCAGCAGCAGACAGAGAGATGTGTTTATCTGACATGAGCAGCAGCAGACACAGGGCCCGTGTGGATTGGCATAAGGTGGTAAACTGAGCTCACCATGTTACTTGGGTTTACAGATGAACAGAGCCAGAGCAGTCTGCAGACTTCACTAAACTTTCCATATAGCTCGTAAAAACAGCATGTTCAGAAAAGAAATATGGCTGCAGCCATAATGTACCATGTCTGAACGGGAGAGGGTTACTGCGGGTAACAGAAGAGTGTGTAAATGTTTGTAAAAATGTAAACATTGTCAATTTTTTTTTTTTTTTATATTTTTATGTCAGCCCATTTTAAGGTCAGAAGCTTCATGTTTTAGAACGGTGAACCAGCTTCATTCAATCTATTATAGTGACATTTTGAGGAACATTTATCATTTTAAGGAAAGGAATATAGAGAGGTACATTTAAAGCTTTTGTTAATATTTTGAATATTTTAATATTTTAAAGTTATTATATTTTGTGTTTTTGGTTTTAGCTAAACTTTTAGTAAATGTATTGTTTTTGATATCCCAATTATTATTTTATTATGTATATATAGTTTTGTATTATGTTTTAAAGTTAAGCTAAATTAGAATTGCCTTGACAACTAAAACATTTTAAACGTTTTTTTATATATATTTTATTGAGTTTTATTGACATTAACAAAAAGGTTTTTATTGTTTTAATTTTAGTTAACTATAATAACCCTGATATATTCTATCATATATAAATAATTAAACAAATAATTAAAATATTGAATAAAATGCTAATTTTGTATATGTTTACATATATTTATTTTTAAATATATATAATCATTTAGAATAAATATAATTAACTACATTTCAGATATTTAAATACAATTAAAACTCTATTATCTAAATGCATATTAAGGGCCTTATTATGAAAAATTTTTCAATTAAATTATTAATTTACAATTACAATATTTTTTATTTTATTTTTTGTTAATGTTTATTTTGTTTACATTACTAATATATTTTATTTTTAGTTAAAACAATATGAATTATGAAAGTAAAAATTTTATATTTATTAAAGTATTTATAAAACGCTAATAAAATTTTAATATTTTTGTGTATATTTACTTTGAAATATATAGTTTATATACTCATTTAGAAATAATATACTTAAAGTGGGCATCAATTAAAAAATCTTTTATGTTAATGCATGTTAAGGATCTCTTAATATGAAAGATTCATTAATTGAATTTTCTATTTTCTAATTTTCTGATCATGTAATTTTTAAGCTAAATTTCTCTCTCATATATATATATATATATATATATATATATATATGTGTGTGTGTGTGTGTTGGGATTTGTGGTTTACGAGGACACAAATGTGTATAATGACATAGGTACTACTACTTAAACATGGTTTATGAGGACACTTCCTGTGTCCCCGTAAAACAAAACGCTTAGAAAACATACTAAACAATGTTTGAT
>JAUMHR010000090.1:10111742-10123095 GCA_032361145.1 Enteromius fasciolatus | reverse complement strand
GACGGGATTATTTTTTAAACTTTGGTCTGGGAGTGGGACGGGACAGGAGTGAAAAACCACTCCCGTGTCATCCTCTAATGCACATTGCACAACTTTATAAAGCAAATTCGTTAAGTTCTTATTATTCTGCTAGAAAATATATTAATTGGTATTTCTTATAGGCTTTCTTATAAGAAATAGTATGGATGAAATCTTGTGTTAACCAATCAGCAACCATGTTTTTTAATATGATGAATGAATTTGCTTAATGAAATATAGTTTTACGGAAGTGATAACAATGCTTTGTTCCTTTATTGAATAAAAACATCCGCTAAATGCATAAATTTCAATGCAATAAGGCACTTAATGTTGTGGTGTAGTGTAAATATTGTACCACTTATATACTGTATACATATACATGTATACTATATTCACAATGTTGTATGGCCTCTTGTACCGTACTGCTTAATAAATGTCATGCAGAAATGCATGTAAACCTGTGCTCTATTAAATATTGTTCTTGCATAACTAGGAGGAAGTCCAAAACCTGCAACTAGGATAACCAGCTATGAGTCGTTCCAGAACTAACCTAGATTATGCAACCAAAACATGCTTTAAATGAATGCTGTCTTTCACAGAGTTTGCAAATATTTTATTATCAAACCCTAACATTTGGTTGAAATTTTTAGACTGGGCCACTGCCCTGCATATTGAATACTTAGTCTTTGTACTGTGTACTTGACCGCTGAGTCATTTCAGGGAGCCAAATGGACAAACAAACAAATGAAAAACAACCCAGAGAAGAAACAAAGAAACGAGAGTGAATTTGCTGATGAAATAAAATAGTAGAAAGGACGGAAGGCTGAATGTAAACAAGGAGAATAAAACTGGAAGACGCACTCTCATGGAAACTTTAGAATTTACAAAAGTCATAGTGAAAAAATATATACTCTAACTGGACCATAATTGCACTGGACAGTGCTGCGAACCTCAATTTGACATGAGGTCTCAGGGTAGCCTCTAGCTGTCAGGAGAAGATCAAGAACTTCTGCAGAGCTCTCCTGATCTGTGTTTTCTCCTCAGGCTTGCTGTCGGGAATCATATCGGCACTGTGTAGCGCGCTCAGGTACACTTCTGGTCTCTTGTCCCTGACCTCCTGAAGCCCTTCCTGGGTCACGTTGCGACAGAAGTCCACCCTTACGTCTGTGAGACTGTGGCCGTGGTCCACAACAGCCTGGAGGACAGAGTCATTCATCCGAGCGCAGTTTTCTAGACTGAGGCAGTGTAGTCTTCTGCAGCTTTGTAGCAGGTTAATAACATCACGGTCCGTAATGTGCCCACATCCAGACAGAGTCAGCGAGAGTAGATTGGGACACCTAAAACAACAACAACAAAGAATTTTGTCATGCTGATAGACAGGAATAATTAGTGAAAAGTGTAATATTCGGTGCATAAATGTTGGTTTGCTATTTGTGTAGAACGGACAAGTGAATTAATAACAAACAACAGTCGTTTCGTTTGTTTTCGAACAGGTTTCCTTAAACATGCCACCTGTATGTCACTGGTCGATTATACTAATAGCCCCGCCCCCAAACTTATGCCAGTGGTTGAATCAATGTAGCTATGCAGGTTGGTCATGATTTTCAAACAAAGAACCATGTTTTGAAAGACAGTATTTTCACAACATGAGATTCAATTTACAAGCAACTAACTTTGCTAAACTTTACATTATGTGACATAGGACTTCAATTAGTCATTTAATTTTTAAAGATTATATAAAAAGTCAATACAGTCAGTACTTTTCAAACGGGTTCCCTGAATGCTCCCCTGTCTGCTATTGGTCAGACAAACACACGGCTCCACCCCAGACTCACCCCATTGGTAGAGCCTGTGTTGCTGTGTGATGCAATTCTCAAACAACACAGAAATGTTTTAAAAATGCCACAGAGATGCAGAAGCGAGCGAAAAGTGTTTATTACGTTTGAAATATGGATATTTATCTTACAAAAATGCATACACGTTACAGGAGGCCTTAATTCATCCCCCGAAGCTGTGTGAGGGATGTTTTATTAAGCTTGCGCACACTTTAATTAACATATTTTGGACTATTAAAGGGAACAACCCACCAACTGCAAAAAAAAATGGCAGGATAATTTTTAATATAACTATGATTGAATTAGTCTAAAAGAAGACCGTCACATACACCTGAGTTAAACACAGCCTAATTTACATTTCTGGGTAAACTGACCCTTTAATTAAGTGATTTGACAGTAAAAAATAGAATATGAATTCACATAACGTAATAATTGCTACTGTAGTGTACTGCATTACAAATGCTTTTCGCTCCTCGGGGGGACACATAAAACGGTAGGCTGTATAATAAACGTGTTGTCAATAGACAGTAATTGACACATAGCAACATAGTAACCGTAACCCAAGACCTTAGGCAGTAATTTATGTTGCCCCATCAGGCATCCGCATGGTATTATACTAAGCATCGCATAACAAAAACCATTCCCTAAGTCAGTGTTTGCTGTATCAGCTGTTTTTGCCACATAAACACAGCTGGTGCGCTTGCAAAAAAGCGCCATCTGAAAGCCGAGCCGTTTCTCATGCCCGCACCAGCGAGCTCGGGCAGCACCGGCTACTGGCGGGTCGCCCTTCTGCGTGTCCGTGATTCTCCTCTGCTGCAGCCTGCTGGTGGACTCACACAGGGTCACACACACTCACACGGATCGAGCTAATGGCTCTAGCTTTGAGATTTCATTCACGTTTACTGATGCAGATTATATAAACTCTTACATAATCTTACCACTTAACCACATGTGAGACCGGCACATTCCAGAGGCCTGTAAGTGTTATGAGCACTGTCCCAATAACCCTGGCCACGGGGCGGATCTCACACTACACGTGCCATTGCTTTTATTATCCCAGACAGCCTTCGGTGACACAGACGGCCTGATAAAGGGATCAGCAGGAGAGCAAGGATGAGCGAGGCTCGCAAGAATTCGATGCCTCTGGGATTGGTTGGTTTAGGTGGTTTCTGCTGGAGCAGCTTTCAGCCATTGTGTTTGAGCGGGAGGAGCTTTCAGAGCTGGCCAGATGAAGTAAACACACCAGATATATGCGCCGCATCATCCCCGGTTACATAAGCATGCCTTCCTCTGCTAGCTCCGCCCTTCTCTTGTGCAGATGTTTTGTTTTGTTTTGTTTTTAAAGGCATTTCCATCAAGCAGGCTTAATGAAAAACTAACAAAGACTTAGTAAGTCTTATTTTAATTAGCTTCTGAGAATGAAGCTGGGAGTGTGGGGCCAAAACTTTACTAATATTTTCCAAAACACGAGCCATGGTGAAGGTTTTCCCATGTGGATACGGCCTCTGTAGACATCCCACACGTGGCACGACGGTAATTTACCAGGAATTCGATTCAGCGCTTTTTCTTTTGAACTCATAGAGCCATCACTGTGACAGTAATCTTTCAAGAGACTTATGTCACTCTGGGGACACTGTAGAGGGTGTGTTTAGGGCTGTAGGATGGAGGCTGGAGACTTCTTTTCCCTGAAGCGGCTCTAATGACCGATGTATGCCAAGAGCGTCAACAGAAAAAGTCCCAAAAAGCAGATGGATGTGGTCAAATGTAGTTGCGTTCTTTATTTTCTTTATTTTTTTTGGTTTCTAATAGCCTGTTTTGAGAAATGGTGTCATTCATCATGCGCAATATCCATAACAAATGCGTTAAGTTTCTTGTTTTGAAGCTAAAGGGCTACAGGAGATCAAAGCAGTCAGTTGTATCTTCACAATTGAATTACTTCTTGGGTAAATTTTACATTTTAGGGATGTTTAGATATTAGAAGTAAAAAAACCTTCATCAGGCTTTATTTTAAGGTCCAGTTTTTGCTTTTAAAAAACATTAACTATGATTTGGCTTCAGAACATTCTTACTTTGATAATTAATAGTTAGTAAGGTAGTAAGTATTGGGTAGGACTATGGATTTAGTTTATGGTCATGCAAAATATGTGCTTTAATAAAAAGCCAATTTCCTAAGATTAGGCATAGTAATAAGCAACTAGTGGATAGTGAGAATTAGTCCCTATACTAAAGTGAGACCAAATATTCTAGGTAGGAATTCTAAGAAACTATTATTTTTGTTTTTGTGTGTGTTCATTTTCGGCCATGATGATTCTGTTTGAATCTGGTTCTGAATTTTAATAGATGCCAAGAGGAAGTTGGCAAAAGGTGTTCAAGAAGCGAAAGAAAATAAAAGTTTTATTTGAAGAATAAAACTAGATCTCTACTTGAACTTAATGACACCATCTGAGACTGTCTCTTCCCCGGGCGCTTAGTGTTTTATACATTTTCCTGCAGCTGAAATGTATTGCCACAATGGCGTCAGCAAGTGTGTGTGTGTGTGTTGAAAGTGTGTGAGACACACACACACACAGTGACTGCGACGCACATGTTCATTCCACCCTCATCAACAAAGAACTGATTGTAGGCTCCACCTGCCAATGCAAATCACAAGAGAAGAGCTCACAAGGGAGGGACCTTACTCAGAGGAACGTATTTCTGCTTCTCTCCAATTTCATCATATGGGGCTCCAATTTTCTCTGGTCAAAGAATAACTGGCACTGCCCTGATGAACCCACGATGTAGCATCATACACTTCTTAACCTCAAAAGAACCCTTTTAAGAACCCTCTATAACCATCTTGAGTTGGCTTTGGTTCTTTGGAGAATTTCGCACCCTGTTCAAGAACCTCTTCAAAGATTTTTTTCGTACGCTTCAGATCTTGTCTACTAATTTTTAAAACAGATCAGAAACTGGCATGCTGGTCTGATATGTTATTTTCAAAAACAGCCATATACTATTTAAAATAAAGGTTCTGCGGTTCCATTTAGAACTTTGAGCATCATGGAACATTTCCAACTTTCAACTGGTACCAATTAAGAAGTACTTGAGAGTGAGTACATTTTTTTCTCTTTATTTTTCATACTACGTTCTTCAGATCAATAACTGTATCATATCTGAGGGTGAATCAAAGAACCACTGAAGAAACCTTTTTTATTATTATTATTTTAGTGTTTAGGGTGTTGCTAAAGCATAATATTTTAATAAAGGGTTTTGCCAAATCACAGAGTTTCTTTTTTTCTTCATAAGTGAGTTAACTGTGCAAAACAGCAGCAGGAGAGACCACAGAGCTCCATCATGTCTCCCGTTATTATTGGCTGCCTGGAAGAGGCTGTACAGATCTTCCCTTAAAACTCCAGAGGGTAATTCAGCTGTGCACTGCGTGCTACTCCACAGACCTCGTGTCAATCAAAACTTGAGGCAAACTGCATTCCCAGCTTCAGCACGCTTCCAACACAGGCCGCATCAATGTGATGACGTGCTTGCTTGAAGCTAAAATGTGTTTCTGATGAACATTTAAGGAACGGAGGTTTGAGCAGATCCCCATTAGTCCAACACTGGCGCAGTCAAATGGCTACGTGAGGAACGCTCATGCTGAAGTACTTTTAGTTTCCCTCTACTGACGTATGTACCTTAAAAAAAACATTTAGCCACTTTCTAATGTATCAGCGTTCCTCGAAAACAGACATTTGTAATTGCTGAATGTTCTGTACTCGTGTAAACCTTCTCAACTCGTGACTGAACCTAGTAAATGAGTAATGCTGCAACACACAAAAACAAAAGTAGCTGAATGGTCAACGTTTTGCTCTGTTCTTTAAATAATTGTGGTAATAGACAGCTCCACAGCTTCCAGTTGACTGAAGGGTCTATGGTGTGCTTTCAGCTGTGGTCTGATAGGCCAGTTGTTGCTGACAGTGCTTAAAATTGCAGTGCAGTGTCTTTGCTTCTATTTACAGTCTTTTATATAGGGGTTTAATACATTTATTTCACAGCCAAAGGCATATATGCTCCTTCCTAAGTCAGATAGACTTAATACAATTTTAATTAGAACTCGTTTTACCACGAGTTTAAAATATTCTGACGATTTTGTGGTTTTATATTCTGAAAATTTCATTATTTACTCACCCTTATGTTGTTTCAAACCTGTTTGACTTATTTCAAATGGGAAACACAAAAGCTGATATTTCAAAGAATGTTCAAGCGGCTCTTTTCCACACAACAAAAGCAGTTTCTACATGTTTTCAAGCTCCAAAAAAACCCAATATATCATCATAAAAGTAGTTAGTATGATGTCTGTAGGAATAGTTAAAAAAAAAAAAAAGATCTTTGATTTGATTTCATCCATTGGGAATTCATTTGTTATTTTCTTATACAAATCACTGCAATCTCATGCGAGTACCAGGTTGCTGGAAATTATAGATTGAAACTTGTCAGGCTTTAGGAAAAACATGCCAGTTCCCAAGTCATCAGAGAAGAGACATTGTTGGAGTGGGGAAAGGATAAGCATGTTTTTGATTAAAGAGATTTCAAAAATTGTAATGATGTGCACATTTATAATAAACACATCATACGGCATTACCCGAAATGTAAGCAATGTCCATTTTGATTTCATGGTGACTTCACATTGTTGTTTACTGACAATCATTCACTCCATCATACCTTTCAAATCTCATTTGCTGTTGTGCATATCAAACTCGACAAGTCATGATCAGTTATAACAGAAAAATCAAATGTGATTTGGTGTCATTTTAAAAACTAGGGTCAACAGAGCTTTATTCAAGTTTGAAAATATGTAAGCGCAAATGAGATTCAAGCACTATGGCAAAAACGACTAAAATTGAGTTTGTCTCACAAATTGGTCATATTGTTTTTGGATAATAATAGTTTGTATTTTGTACCGGTGAATACTGCTGTTTACAATGGGACAGATCTGTGCCAAAGTTATTCTTTAACAGCTTGGAAAACACAAAGGTCAGTAAACGATCACGGAAACTTAATATTGTGCCATTACTATACTTTTAAAAGTGGCGATGGGATTCATTAAGATCGCTTCATCTGTCTAAATATATCAGCAACATCTGCTTGTCCAAGATCAAACCAATTACAAAATGAACGCGGAGGCCAAGAAAAACAGAAACACTCACATGTGGCAAACACGCTCCAGGAAGTCACTGACGAGGCTCTCGTGCTTCCTGCAGAGGTCCTTCTGGAATGTGGTCTTCATCCAGTCCTCAATGTTGCACACTTTGACCCTGCTCGAGTGCCAGCATACAGCGAGGTACCTTAGCGAAGAGCCCAGAACATAGTTGTCCCTCCTCAGCTCGCACGGAGACCTGAAGTGAAGCAGCGTCCACAGCTGTGGGTCCAGGAAGACCTGTCTTAGTCGTACACAGGTCAGGGACAGGCTGAGGCGACTGTCCTTGTCTAGGTACGAAAAAAGGTGTAGCAAACACTCCTGATCGAGTTCTGTGAGATGCATAGCAAGACAGGAGACAACTGCCAAGCAACAGTGGGACAACAGCGTGTCTCGTTTGGCCTGGATTCGTGATTCTCCCCCAGACTGTAGCATCGCTGAGGCCTTGCACATATAAGGTCATGAGGAATGGGGGTTATTTTGGGAGGACCGCAGCAGGCACGGTCAAAAATGGAAATGTGTAAGGCACATGGACTCTCCCGGTCCATCTGTCTCAGACGCCTGGACAGAAGGCAGTGTGAAGGACGTTTAGAGTGTGGAGACTTCTGTTTATCACTCAGCGCCCTGCATCTTGGGGGATGGGGAATAGCAAAGTCTTCCACACTGAGGCCCTGTTTACACCTGTTTTTGCTCGATCCAAACACAAGTGGTCAAGGGAGACACATCTCCATTTACACCTGTTAGTAAATGTGTCTCATCTGACCCCTTGTGATTGGATGTTGAGGGCAGGGTCTCTGATTTTATAACTGCATACGCTGCTGACTATCTCACCACGTTACTGTTTGTTGGGAAAGCATAAGAAGAACAAAAATGGGAGAAATTAATGAGTAATGATTAATGAGTTGAATTTTGAAGTTCATTCGAATGCACTTGAAAGTGGACAAGTGCAAATCAGGACATGGACTTGGTTTACCACTGTATTTAGCCTGTTGCTGACTTATGATTGGACCAACCAAAACGTATCTTAATACCAGGTATAAATGGGCCAGAGATTCAGATTTTTTTTGTCAATTCAATTGAGACCCAAAATAGTTGGATTTTGCTTGTTTGGACTGCCAGAGCTTTCCTGAATTCACAGACACACATCTGCCCTGTTGAAAACCACCAGCACATGCAGGTTAGGTATTTTTTTAACAGCCCGTTCTCATGAAAATGTGTATAAATAGCACCCCAAATAAAAATGAAAATGGATATACATGCAAAAATATTTGGCATACATATGATGTACAACACAGTTTTCACATATAATATGCATCTACCCCACAACCCTAATCATGCAGCATATTCACAAAAAGTCAATTTTTGCATAGTTTTCGTTTTTATTTGGCATACTATTTATACAGACATTCATGAGATTGTATGCTTATGTGTTGTGAAGCATGGCTGCTGGTTTAAGCTGGTCATGAACTGATCCTAAGCAACTAACTCCTGCTCAGGACCAGCTAAAACCAGCAGTCATGCTTCATAACACAAAACCAGCATATGCTTGTTTTTTCAACAGGGCGATGGAGATTTACTTAAAGGTCAACTTGCAACTTGCTAACTAGCAAAGAAAAACATACAGATAAAAGTGCATGATGATAACACTGGCTTCTAATTGAAATGATATTAAGACTGAGGAGCTACTCGCCAACCAAGCAAACCGCAAAATGATCCATCAGTTTAGCTGTATCAGATGCAGCTACTTGCAGATGTTTATTAGAAGATAACAGCAGCGCTTCTCGAGGAGAGCTTATTTTGTTACGGCTCACATTTCACCAAAAATTTCACTTGAACGTCTAATGTAAATGTTAATTTGATGTCTATTACCAATGTCAGCCAACATTGATATTTTTTGTTTTAGATTGTGAAACCAAAATCCAATGTTAAGTCAAGATCAAATTTACATAAAATATGGACATCTGTCTGCCCAACGTCATGTCCAGCATCAACCTGACTTGATATTGACGTCCTGTGCCTGCTGGGATACTACTAATCACAGTATTGTCATTCTAGGGCTGGATGCAGGATGTTTTTGCTTTGGTTTGAGCAGAGACAGGAAGTGATGTGAGAGAGGAGACCAGAAAAGGAGTTTAAGTAGGGACTATAAATTACAACTAATCTCAGAGAGCAGCCCACAAGATTATCGCTCCATCTGCGATCCAGTTTTCCTGCCTTATGTTTCAACCTTGCATTTACAGAAAAGACCCTCTGTCAATTTGCCAAACATTTTGGTAAACTTCATGGAAAATAGCGCAGTGTATGATGGGCACAGATTCAGATTACCATTTTGAAGACGGTGTCCTCCATAAAAAGCATAATTATATTATTTAAACCTCACAAGGAATTTTTTTAAATAATATATCTTTGATTATGTATGCAACAGACAAATATGATCCCTGGAGCTTGTTTTTCTCTGGTGCAGCTTTTGAATCACTCCAGTTGGAGGATATCAAACATGTTTTAGATTTTGCAATTACTTTAAAACAGTGTTTCCTAGTAGTGTCACTGTGGGTTTTTCCTCTGTACTCATTTACAAAATTGACGAGTGTATGATACCTCGTGTCTGTTCAGGTTTTAAACTTTGAGTAACGAATGCCTTAAGTTGCCTTGCTTTCAATTTTTCCAGTTGAAATTTGAACTTACCTGAACAGATACACTGAATACATTTTTTGAATTATTACAGGCAGTGTTAGGGCAACACAAGTTACGTACTCAGATTACTGTACTTTTTTCAAGTAAACAGTAAAGCAATGCATTACTTTTAAATTCCCAGCAAAATACCTCTTTCTTTGGGTGTGAAAGAGCCTTTACAGCTGCCAAAAGAAAAGAAAAAAGTCAAACAGATAGCCACGCCCCAATCTCACCCCATTGATTGAGCTAACATTACCGTGTCAAGCAAGTTAGGAGGACCTTCAAACAAATGTTTCGCATTCAGTTCTGCCAGTTCTGTTAAATTGGGAAGGAACAAGGTGCACTTCGGTTCTGCACGACTTGTGCTCCCCGAACACAGTGTACTTCAAAATTAGCTAGGCTAGCTGTGCTGCCGTTTTACTGGAGTTAGTCTACACAGTATATTGATATGACACCTGACAACACCACCTGATGACTTGCAGCGGACCTGGTGTAATTTTTCTCCGGGTGAAGTGCGATTGCAGCTTGCACGGTTGAGTCACTCTCATTGAGTCATAACGTGCCGCGAATGACGCAGTGGCACTTGATAACACAAGCAACGTGATCTTACTGGCAGCTGTGACCTATCGGAGAGAGAGAGAGAATGAACTTTGTTGTCCTTTCTCAAGTATGACGGCTTCAGACAGACACCTGTGAGCGAGTGGAGCAGCTGTTCTTCCTGTCTGTCAGGGAGCGATACCTCTGGCACGTGGCGTGTGGGGAGCCCCGGTGTTTGTTTTTGCCCCTGGGAGCTCGTGCAGGAGCGTGTGGGTGGCAGCAATTGATAGAAAGAGTGAGGGGGAAGGAAAAGACGACCTCACAATGGGAATGGAGCACGCCCTCTTACGCTCGTGTTTTAGAGCAGTTTACGTCATTAAAAACCATTCGGTTACACTGG
The DNA here is from genome assembly GCA_032361145.1 of Enteromius fasciolatus. Classification (NCBI taxonomy): domain Eukaryota; kingdom Metazoa; phylum Chordata; class Actinopteri; order Cypriniformes; family Cyprinidae; genus Enteromius; species Enteromius fasciolatus. The sequence continues at coordinate 10,112,462 of JAUMHR010000090.1, read as the reverse complement.
AAGTAGTCCTTTGAAAAAGATTACAGAACGAGCGTTTCGACAAGCTGGGAGAGAACGCTACTCCACCTGCAGCAACTGCATGGGCAGAACAGAGGAAATGCATGTGGTCGTGTGCGTGGTGACACACTTTGACTGAACACACACACCCGTGTTTGAGAACAGCGTGTACAGAAACATTCAATTCAATGTCAGCTCTTCACATTGAGTAAGAGCTTCTTTTGTTTACAAAATTCACCCAAGCTAGCATTGAGATCACTGTACAGTGTGCAAAAGCCAAGGTATTGAACAGGGCACACCTCTTTTATTTATATCTAAATCGGCATATGAGTGTGTTCTTTACACTGTGTGTGTGTCTATATATATATATATATATATATATATATAGACACAGACACACACACAGTGGGTACGAAAGTATTCAGACCCTCTTAAATTTTTCACTCTTTGTTAAATTGCAGCCATTTGCTAAAATCCTTTTTCAAGACTTCACGCTTGCCTTGTAGTAATAATAATAAAGCAAATTTGGTGTGCTGTCTGGGGAGCGAGCCGGGAGAACGGCGAACTCCGAACCCTAGTGGATGTAACCCTAGCGTGGGCGAGAGTTCGGCGTTCGGCTCGTTCACCGTCTGCCCCCCTGGAAAGGCGTGAATTAAAAATGAAAACGGTGGAGAAGGGGAGGAGGGGGGATGCACGAAAAGCGAGATGCAGGGAAATGAAAGC
>JAUMHR010000090.1:10086112-10100928 GCA_032361145.1 Enteromius fasciolatus | reverse complement strand
AAGACAATAATATAATTGATGTATTAAAGTGATGATGATTGATGAATGGATAGACACACAAACAGTAGACGTACTTTTCCAAACTCTGCAGATGTTCTCTGACCCTCTGCACATTCCCTAGTTTTGTGTCGTTCACCACAAATTCATCACATCTGTAACTACAAGAAGAAACTGGTGTGAAGGTAAACAGATGTATGAAATGTTCCCTTAAGACACTCTCATCTTACTACTGTCTGTTAAAAAACATTTCTGGAAAGAAAAATGGAAGAAATGCAAACCTACCAAAATGTGCTATAGCTGTTACAGTCCATACACACGGAGTGCTGCTGACTCTTCTCGCTCGCCTTTTCTCGCTCTGGCTTCCTTTGGCTGCCTCCTGGTGCCTGAATCTCCTCGAAATGTTTTTTTGCATGTCCGTTTACATACCTGCAACAGGAAACAGATGCAAGGTCATTTAAATGTGTAAAAATGTTATATTTTAATAATTAAACTCCATTTCATTGTAATTCTCTTTTATGTACTGAAATACATTTTATATTTTGAGTTTTTAAAAACAGCTTAAATATAATTCTAAACAATCAAGGAACTATGAATTTACATGTAATATTTACAGCAAGCCATATATAAAGAAACAAAACCACACAGACTAAAAGCTCTCACCTTCCACAATGCACGTTTAAACATGTCAGGCAAACCCAGGGGCTCTTGTTTGACCGGCAAACTACAAAATATCAAAATACACAACATGTGAGTAATATATGATATGATTTGGCATTTTACAAATGTATAAAATAATTTAATAAACACCATTTACATTTTTTTATATTTTGTAAATAAGTCAGCTTCTCTTCTATGCACAAATATAACTACAAAATAAACAATCATTTATTTATTCATTCATTCATTTATGCATTTCAAAGCATTTTGAATCTGTACGCTAAGCCTACATTTAAAATAATAAAAATAAAAATAAATCATAATAAAAAAAATGCTTACACTTGTAAAACTGGCAGCTTCTCTTGGGCTTAAAATGCTTTAAAAAATTAAATAAGAAATATATAACATAGGCTAAATATTATAAAATGTATTGTTAAAAAAAAGTGTGTTTTTTTCAAGCTCTATACCAGACTCACACATGTAATCTTGGGATTAAAAAATAATAAATAATTGTTATATATTTTTAATCATTTTAAAATATTACAATAAAAAAAAAAAATCTTAATTTTGTATTTTACAGGTGTTTGAAACCAGACCCACATCCTCAAGACATGAAACCTAGTGTATACCGAAGACTGTAATGTGCAGAGATAAGGTGGCATGTTAACCTCATGCGAATGTAATCTCTGGCTGTGGCCTGCTGGGAGAGAGCGCTTTGTTCTAATTGCCTTGATCACCTTCCCTCTGAGCGCACAACAAGCATCTGAATTAGCAGTTGCTAAGGAACGGTCGATTCTCGTGAATGCTGGTCTGTGTACGACCCAACCAATGTGGAAAAAGTCAATAGCCCCCGTCCGTCTCCTCGTACCTGCTGACCGCCGAATAAGAAAGCGCCAATGCTGTGCTATTGTAACATGCTTTATATAATACGCTTCACACAAAAGAAGCGATGTTCTAACAAAAATCACGCTGTTGTGAGGAACAAAGCCACCTAAACAGGTATGTTGTGTACGATTTTCCCAAAGAACCTGCCATAAAGTGCACTAAAATTGAAGTCGTATTCATTTACATTGTATTGAAGGTGGTTCACAGTTCTGTTTTACTAAATTATTTTTTAACAGTACTAATGATTGACACGTTTCATAAGTGTGAAATGTGTTAAACCAGAGATATGGGGCATTTCTCATGTCCCGTGGGTGTGCTAAGGGGCCACTGGGCGTCACACCCTAAATGTTCATGGGTTTTCAGTGTAATCTAGCATGTCAGTTCATCTTCACTTTGGTCTGGTTAAAAATACACATATGTTATGGATGCATTACATATTGGTAATGTTACTACTGGTATAAAAGTATAACTAGATAGATACATTTTTTTATTTATTAGATGTCGCATATGTCAGATAGTATGAAAGCAATAAATATTTATAACCATAAATATCTGTTGCAGTTGTTTTTTTAATCATCAATGCCAAGTGGAATGACTGAAATATAATGTAACTCAAACAAGATGTACACAAAATGGTTACATAAACTAATTTAATTAGATAATTAAAGATAGATATGAATATACTAAATTGATATCTTCTCTTCTTCTTCCCATTTTGTGAGCGAATCTATGGAGCCGACTCTTTTCAGTCAGCTGGTTCACAAATAGGCTTCCACTGAACGATTCATTTGTGAAGTCGACAGATCCAGAAGATTAAACTTTCAGCAGCTAAAATCTGATTCAATAAACACACACAGACTCAAGTTAACTATAAACAACTGGATTTGTCTGGTTCTCTGAGCCAGGATGCAAGTACTATGTAATTCTCAGATAATATACGCTCTTAAGTATTCATAATAATTATCAGATAGAGCTGTTTAAGCTCATATTTGTGTGGAATTAGACACTTCTGTTTAACTGGAGAGGACTGGACACCTTTAACAACTAATGTGATTCGCTCATAAATGCATGCACTACTATTTTACACCAACTCCGAGCATTTTCTATAATATATGCCTATGAAAGACCGAGCCAATCAGAGCTAATAAGGTTATAATAAGGTTCAGCCCCGCCCTGATCTGCAGGCTGCAGACACAGGTGTACTTGCTCCACAAGTTCGCGGCCATGAGACCTAAGGGTTACTTTAGAGGTCTCTCCAACCTTTAATGGCTTCCTCGAATGGTCTCAGGAACATTTTTCCAGCAAACCGGCCCCTGTAAAAGCACTCTCACAATAAGCCAATAATTACCATCTACAATTAAATTGCCACTCTTAATACTTTCCTACCTACAGCAAATGTCCAAATCCAAAAAGGAGAGAAAAAGTTACAGAACGTTTTCAGATCCTTTGTATTTCAGTGCTGTCTTACATAGGTTATGTAAAGCCATGAATGCATTAACGTTACACTTATGTTGTAAAAACGTGGACAGACATTATTTCCGGTTTATTTTGAGGTCTGCCTGTCTAGACTGCTTTATATTGTCAGCATATGAAGATGAATATTAATAATTGACTGTGAATCGGTTTGTATTCTTAAGCGAACTGGTCAATACAAAGCAAATGACAGAGCCCAACACAATGACATAATGTTAACTCACTAACAACAAAAAAACATCACTCAATTTTTTGAAAGGGTGAAACAGGCGAAAGCGAAAGAAAACGGTGACTGTCGTTTAATATTAACGTTTTCTTTAAAAAAAAAACCAAGCGTTTCCTTGTAATGCCTTCAAGAACAATAAGCTTTCCGCCTTTCACCCTCAATTTAGCAAGTTTCGCTGCTGTGTGAAGCTAAACTGCTCGGGTTGTGGGTTTAATATTTAATAAAGCACAATTACTCAATATTATTATTTCACATCATGTTTAGATGTTCCTCGGTTTTGTTAGTACAAAAACACGAAAGTCTCCAAGCGCGAGCTTCTGCTGAGAGCAATGAGGCACTTAGCCAGTTCGGCTAGCTCGAGCTAGCTCTCACAGGAAACTGACTGAATTATTACTCGCTATTAATGAATTCTGATCTGCGTGTAACTTACCAGAGCAGCACCATGAGGAAGGGGAACCGTTGGGGAACCGGGTCGGATCCACCGATATACAGACACTGGAGTTAAGGTGAGGGCACTCCATGAGTGTGTGCTAGCTAAAGCACTAGCTGAGCCAGTCTGTCCTCTCCTGGATGGCCCCTGTGGTTCTCAAACTCTAAAAGTGTGTGTTAATAGGCACAAAAAAAATGTGTTTTCGCTTTCCCGTTGGTGGATACTTAAACGTTTAAATGCGTGAGGAGTTATGTGGCTCTGCTAAGTGAAGTCAGTTGTTGTGGTTTAAAGAGAGCAGACATGCATGCACACACTAGGGCTGGCTCAAAACCTACTAAGAGCCCTACCTAGACAGCAAAATAGAAAGCGTACTTATCAGTCTCTATTCAGATTATTGCCTGTCTTGAGTTTGCTCGACTTTTCCTTTAAGGGGATGTCGACACAAGCGTGTGTATTGCTGAGAATAAAACTATGAACAGAAATATAATAATATAATATATTCCGTTAATGTATTTATTTACAGAAATAAATTAAATAATAGCTTATTTTTATTTTTTATTATTAAGCCTATTTTATTTCATTTCTGAAGTGAAACCCTATGAATAAAACAATAAAACAGTGTAAATGTTCACTTATTATAATTATAAAAGCAATATTTTTCCTTTTTGCTAAGAAACATACAACTATGACTAACAATATAATAACATTCAGTCTGTAAATTGAAGTATTGCTTTATATATTTATTATTTTCACAATTGTATGTTGTTATTTTCTTTGAAAATCTCTACTTTAACTTTAATGTTGTGTCACTATGAAATTATATTTGAATGCGACATGATTCATTTTACCTTTTACACCGACAGGCAAACAGTATCACACTTCAACACTTTAAGCCATTGACGACCATACAGACATTTCTACTTTTATATGTTTATTGTGATATGGCCAGTTTAGCGGACATACAATGCAAATTAGAAGTGGACTTCCAAAAATATAGACGCAAGTATTAAGTACAAGTAGCCTAAATAAGCAACAGGAATATTAAGTATGTACCCTTTTATTACAGTCAAACATTTTTACCTGTACATCTTAAAAAAACAAAAATGCAAACAGCATTTAAAAATTTAGGATTGGATTGTCAAGACTTCAGGAGTGGCTGGCTGTGCTTCTCCTCCTCCCATCTCAATGGCCTGCTCTTTCAGCGGTTGCTCTGCAGACTTTCCATCTTTTTCCCCACTTTTCTTCGAGCTAGGCCTATAAAATTCCATGTTAACATGTAACTACAAACAAATTACCAGTAAAAATCAATCAAATCAAACTCATATATACATATATACACCGTTATGACATACTTGTTGTTATGCTTGACACCATAGACAATCACCACAACGAGAATAACGGCACCAATGAGACCAAACACAACACCCAAGATAATTCCTGATGGGATAATAACACGTTATTATAATTGAATAAAAATTAAAATGAGTTGAAAATGTATTTAAGTTATGTATTTAATGCATTTAAGTTACCGACTGGCACATCAGATTCACCAGAATGGTCTTCAAGGCCTTCATCTGTTCAAACAAATACACATGAACATGCTTTTGCATATAGACTCTAAAAAAATAAAGGTGCTTAAAAGCGATGCCGTACCATTTTTGGTTCCACAAAGAACCATTCAGTCAAAGCTTCTTTAAAGAACCACCGCTTTCTTACCTTTTCATAATCTGGATAACCTTCTTGTGCCACAAAGAACTATTTGTGAAACAGAAAGGGGTTACTCCACACTAAAATGAAAAATTTGACATGAATCAAGTCCACTAAAGGAGGTAGAGCTTATTCACATTTGGCTCCCAAACTCTGGAACAGCGATAACGTTTAGGGTTCAGACACACTCTCTGTTTAAACCTAGATTAAAGACACATCTTTTTAGCCAAGCATTCGAATAATGCATCTCATATTCTTAGTTTGAACAGCAGCTATGCTATACATTTGTTCCTATTTGTTTTGTTTCTGCCATGGGATTGTCATTCAGTGGTAACTAGGATTTCACAAGCTCCAGCCTGGATCCAGAACACTTAAGAAGAGACGATACCAACCCCACAGAGGACTTCAGATGATGCCAACCCTGGAACAACACACAGCACTACCGAACTCTGCTACTAATTTGATCCTTGTCTGTTCGATTACGTCATTTATTGATCTTTACCTCACATCTATACCATATCTACATGTACAAGCTACTACTGCATATACTGTAAAACATTACCTTGGTGTAAAGCTGCTTTGCAATGATGTGCATCGTGAAAAGTGCTATACAAATAAATTTGAATCGAATTGAATCACTTACATGTATTTATGCTTTGATTTCAGATGTCTGGCCTTGACAGTGTTATTTACCTGGCGGTCAATGAGACCGTCACAAGCCTCTCGGTTTTCATCCAAAATATCTTAATTTGTGTTCAGAAGACAAACAAAGCTTTTACCATATGGGTTTGAAACGACATTCATTTTGGCGTGGAGTAACCATTTAAAAGTTCTTTATAGAACCATTTAAACCATAGAAACTTCTGCGGCATCGTGAAGCATGCACCTTTATTTTGAAGAGTGTAGATCTCTAAAATAAAATATATCTATAAATTATTAGCCACATACCTGCTGCATTGTAACATGTGATATTGCACATGTTCAACGTGAGGAATCGGTTTCCGTTACCCACGCAGCCGGACCAGTAGAAAGACTTGCATGTGTGATGTTCAGGACTATAGTAATAACGGAGATAGTGACCGATACATTCCCCTGGCATTTTTGGAAGAGAGCAAGCTTTTTTTGCTGATCAAAACAGTAAAAAAAAAGACAAATAAATATATAATATAAATATATCAAATATTGTGTCTACCACAGGGTGGCAGCATTATCTTAAGTCAAGCATTGTTGGACAGGATTGAATGAACAAATGAATGAATCAGTCCACAATAATGTGCATTTTATATATAAAAGCAATGATGTTATTACCGTTCAAGGGAAAGAGTTCATCAGCCCTTTGTGAACAGTTTCTCATGCACTGCCTCTCTGTTATGAATCGGTTTGCATTTCCACCACTCCCAGAGTATCGGAACGGTTGACAGTTGTCTTTTTCTGCATTATAGTACATATATACCCTAACGTCGTCCTCAGATTCTTGTCCTCCATCTGGCGGTAGACTGCAGGCCCCTACAGGTTTTTTTTTTTATGGGGGAGAAAGAAAATGATTTGTACTGCATTAGAGAATCATAATTTAAAATAATAATTATAATTTGCTACGTTATGCAACAATGATAGAAAAAAACAGGGAAATGGGAGTGATCTTTGTATCCTGAGTAATGTGTAACTAGTCTGTCACAGTCCACACCTAGTTTTTATGATGATTGTAAATATTGTATTCTTTTTTTCTTTCTTTTTTGTACAGTATGTTAATGATTTCTAGGGCATTAGACAGCGAGTGTGTAATTGTGCCCTATAAAAACCCACGACAATGACTTCATTCGTACCTGTTTGTACAAAAATATTAAAATATCAACCCAGTTCCCAGTGCCATAAAGGGTGTAGAGTCACTGGCCAGTGTTGTAATGTTTTAGTTGTTAAGAGTGAATTTGAATTAAAATGGCCACACCCCACAGGAAGTTAACTTGGAATGAGAGGAAGCGGAATTTACAGAATTGCAATTCAAACTGAGTATTATCACACCCAAACATAAAATATCTCAATTTGTTAAATATAAAACTCTTTCTATAGGTAACTTTTTAAACAGATCTATGAATCTGGCTTTCTGTTTTTCTTTCAATTAGACTTCAAGATTTGTCTTGATGCACCTTCCTTTTCTACTTAATAATTAAACTTAAATATATATATATATATATATATATATACATACATATATAAACGTCTGTCTTCTGCAAATATAAACTGCAGTTCTGGATTCAGCTTGCTTCCATTCAGTATATATATATATATATATATATATAATATTCACAGTCAATGGCGAGGTGACTTTCCAAGGCGTGACTGTCTGTAGAAAGTTCAAAGAAGAACCTTATATACATTTCATCGCATAAAATAGGGTTGTGTTTTTAGTATTTGGTAATTTGGTAATTTCTTCAGCCCTGAGAATATTATTTTCTCCATTCAGCATTTAAAAACATTAAGTAATAAGGTTAAAACAAAGACTAAATCAGACGTAAACCCCTTTATCATTCACAAAATAACTGAATATGTTGTTTATTTTTAAATCTTACCTGGTTTTGTTGTTTGGGCCTGAATGTTAAGGTTTATGGCAAGAATTAACAAAATTACGCCCAGTTCCCTCATAGTGAGCCGCATAGTCGTGTGAACACCGGTGTGGATGAACGTTTGCAAACTATGATCGGTAAGGTAAGGGGAAGATGATTTGCACTTTGTACTTTTTCAAGATAAGAGTAATAAACTCTAAGGAGGGAACAACGGACGTCTGTTACTGCGATTGATAGATTTGTTTCAAAACTGTTATACAGGAGTAAAACAATTCTTTATTGTTTGGCATTCTTTATTTAAGTAAAGAATGTAATTAATAATTGTAATTTAAACACTTTAAAAACAGCTGTGTGTTTGTATCCATAATCTATAATCACACTTCCTCCACTAAAAACGTCCATCTCCTGTTATCCTTTCATATCAACATCCACCAACATATTTGTCAAGCAATGTTTAGATGTTTTAATGATGGATTTGTTTCTTAAAAACACGCAGCTTTTCACTTGACCAGATGTTAACTGATGGACTGGAGTGGTGTGGAATACTTGTGAATTATTGTGATGTTTTTATCAGGCTCTCATTCTGACGGCACCCATTCACTGCAGAGGATCCATTGTGATATGATGCTAAATTTCTCCAGATCTGTTATGATGAAGATCTAAGGTTTATTTCTTTAATATTAACATTATAAATAAACCTAAAAATAATAAATAAATCAAATCCATGTCATGACCCCTTTAAAAAATAACTGTAGTTTAAATGGGTAACACTTTATTTTAATGTGTTATAATACAGAGTAATTACCTAATTAGGTACTTAGTAGTAACCATTTACATGAAATAAAATGTACTTATAACATGAGTTATTGAACGGTTTGTACAGTATGTAGATGTAACAGGCAGCTACTGTTACACATATGTTAACGAGTCATATGTGTAATATGTATTACTTACACTTAAGTACAATCTTGATACACTTTAGCTTATGCCTGTGTATTTGAATTTATAATTAAGTTGTATAAACCTGCAACACAAACGTGACAATCTTTTGGTTTCATAAGTAGCAGACTCGGTCTGTTACAAATGTGTAACAATAGCAGCCTTACGTCTACAAAATTACAAACTGTAAGTACAAACTGTTCATAACTTAGTTACATGGTAAGTATAAGTAAGTATACGTAACAGCTCAGCTTATAATTGACATTCCCTGTGTAACATTTCACATGTGATGGTATTTCATGTAAATAGGTTTTATTACTATTTCATTATAGCTTATATATCTTATGTTGTTAGATAAATGTTTATTGTAATACTTTTGTGTTGAGTGTTACCGTAGTGCTTTGTGGTTGTGACACGGTTCATCTTCTATATATTAGGATTTACCTCAGCTTGTGGAAAAGCTTATGATTCTCCATGTCTCTTATTTTTTTAGCACCTGTGTTATTATGCTGGTTGTCAGTATATGTTAAGGGATCAAAACAGATTTTGGTATAGCAGTGTGGTTATGCTAATTCAGCAGAAAGTGGCGGTTGGATTTACTGGTTTAAGATTGGTTTCGTGAATTACAACACTTTTAAAGTGTATTGGTGTGTATTTTACAAAATGATTCTGGCAACCACAGCTGCCGGTGTTTTACTGTTAGAGGTACAGCAGGATCTAAAACTACTTAAATTCTCTATATTATTCGCCATCTTCTAATATCAAGTTGGGAGAAAATATGGGATTAAATATTCAATACATTGAACTTCTCAACTACAGACAGATGACGTAAAGCCCATCTACGTATATACACGTCACAAGATGTCACTTGCATTAAAATAAATCCTATTAAATCTCTCAACTTCTGGTTTCCTTTAATTTTACACTTGGGCAACTGATGATTAAGTTTGGCCTCAATATATATATATTTTTTGTAAAAGATACTTCTAATAAATAAATATAGAGTAAATAAAGTAATAAATAGTAATAAGTAATAAATACATTTGCTACTTAAATTTAAACATTTAGTTGCCATTGTCTTGAATATTTCTTTAGAAGTAAAAATAAACTTTAAAATACATTTTTATTGTTCTGCATTGTTTTTTACACAAGCCGTAATCAGTAAAATGACACTTCGTTGAACATCCAAGATGTAGAGGAGTTTGTTTCTTCTTCAGATTTGGAAAATGTCATTTCTATCACTTGCTCATCAACAAATCCTCTGCAGTGAATGGGTGCCGTCAGAACGAGAGTTCAAACAGCTGAAAAAAACATCACAGTAATCCACACCACTCCAGTCCATCAGTTAATGACTTTTGAGGTGAAAAACTGCAGGTTTGTAAGAAACATCTGCACTGTTAAGATGTTTGATTAAATACAAGTCCACAATATATATTTTATTAAAATTGTATTATTATTATTTTTTTCAACAGACATTAATTGATGAATTAATGGACTGGAGTGTGTGGATTACTTGTGGATTACTGTAATGTTTTTATCAGCTGTTTGGACTCTTGATTCAGACGGCACCCATTCACTGCAGATGATCCTTTGATTAGCAAGTGATTTAATGCAAAATGTCTTCAAATTTGCTTGATGAAGAAACAAACTCATCAACATCTTCATGACTTGAGGGTGTGAATATTTTTAGCAAATGTAAAATTTGGGATGAAGTATTCCGTTAAGCACAATTAGTATTGGTCTAGTGAAGAATTAAAAACGAATGAATATTAATATGCTGGGATATTTGAAAACTGATGCTTTTGAGTGTTAGCATCACACATATCCAGCTTCATATCTATGTGTTTTCATACACAGTAGGTTTGTTCGGTAGCTCACAGAGATCTACTCGAGAGGTTAGGAGTTCAATCCTGTGTAACTGCAGTTCAACAAAACTGTGTAAAAGGAAGTTGAAATGGCACAGTTGTTGAATCAATAAATGTGTTTTTATAGCAGTTTTACATTTGTTAACACTGTCGGGTAGGTTTGAGTTAGATTTGGTATACTTTAAATGAAATCGAACTGAAATGTCCAAAAATCAGTGGACTCAGTGGACATTTCTTTGAGTGGAAACTCAGTAAAAAAAGCGTTGCACAAAAGGTGCGCAGAGGTACATTATTTCATGGAACCAGGTTGAATAATAACCATTTTTGTGCATCTTACTATGGGAGAATTCTTCACAGGTTACAGATGAAAATAGTATCCAGCACGGTGCCAGTAAGAGGCCCCAGAAACCATGTGCATAGAGATTCAGGTTTCATCATTGACAGTCCTTTATAGAACAAAATTTAGTTATTCTTGAGTCCCATCATGTATTTACGTAGGCTTTTAAAAAATGTTAGAAATATTTAGTGGCCCAGAGGGTAAATTACTGAGAGATTCTCCTCATTTAACCTTTGGTTCGCTAAAAGATCATCCATGTGTCTCCAGTGGGTGATTCACATAGTCTGCGACACACGTATGTGACAGATTTAGCTTGTAGTGACATTATAAAGTACATCAGTGTGTATAAAAAAACTTATTTACAGCATGGATTCTTTTCCATCAAATTATGGCATGCACTGTTTAAGACATAATATTACGACATATTAAAAAGGCGAAAAGCTACTTTTCACACTTTTCACTCAAGTGAAAATGTATTTGTGCTAATGTGCCTCTATAAAGCTAGACATATTGAGTTCTTAAAATAAGAAGCTGCTGTTTATTTACAGTGATTTATTTGTAATACTATCTAAAGAAAAAAGCATCATTTGCAATGTGTTTTTAAAATGATTTAAAATAATTTTTCAACCAAATTTAAATATATATATATAGTATTTTCTATTATTTTTGTATTTATTTTAATTCTTTGCCCCATTCCTATCCTTTTTATTCTTCTTCTCAAAGCTAAAATAAGTTAGAGAAAAATAGACAACTGAAAGAGGAAAAAAAAATATTTAAAGTTGTTTCATCCATGTCAAAGGTCACCAGCAGAGGGAAAAATCCACATTTACCTGTTCCTATTGGAAAAATACAACACCCCAGACCTTTGCAATGCATTACATTTTTAGAAATGTTAAAAATGACACATCACAGAATCAACCGAAAATGTACATATTTTTTTACATTATTGTACATTTTAATAGTATGTAACAAGTTACGTTTTTTGGTGTTTTATGAATTGATTTGTGTCAAATTACCTATGTACAGCCTATTGGGGCATATTGTCACAAAAGCTCAATGCGTGCCAAAATAACTGAAACTTTTTTTTTCTGGTCTATGAATCATTTATTTGCAAAAACATAGGCTATACCTAATTCCTTACAACTTCAAATCTCGTTTTTCCTATTGTGCGTTCAGGTTCATCTCAGTCAAACTGCAGTTGGGTTACTTTATTTAGGTAAAAAACAATAGTTAAAACCCGTTTATATAGGCCTATAAATAAGTTTATATATATATATATTATATATATATACTGTATATGCCAATGATGATAGACCTGCAACAATTAATTTGATTGGCTGAGCGGCGTCTCATGCGCATGGACCGATTGATTAATATAGATGATAATTTATGCGACAATAGCAGCAAAACAAGTCAAAGATAGGCCTAATGTATACAGCTGCACAATAAACACGATGCCCACGATATGCATATAGGCTAGACACCTATAATAACGCTCTGTGTTATTTGCGGGCGCAGTAAACACCGAGCAAATGCTGCAATATGGAGATATAATCACTGTCATATACGCTGTAATGTTTTTTCTCATATCAGATGACGCTCTGTTCTGTTGTACCTTGTTTGCGGAGTTTTAAAATTGCCGGTTTGAGAGCGTGTGGCTAATAGCTATTTATGAGAGTTGAGACAAAGCTGTACTCCTCTGATGGTGCCTGGGTAGGCAGCACACTAGGTCGAGGCACAGCCGCAGATCTGTATGAAGTCACTCACTGCAAACGAGCGACTGATATTCTGAGGCGCTGCTCTGTCATCGCCGTGACGTCAGTTTGTTTAACTCGCGAGCGCAGCATGCTTGATATAAAAGCCGGTTCCGACAGCTATGTCAACGTTTCTCTCTTCTGAGTCGACTTCTGAGGGCACTTGAGAAGCAGCCGGTACCTCTCTGCAATGACACTCATATTCATCATATTGATCGCGTGTCCCTTCGCGTCCACAGGTAAGTCCTACAGAGCTCACCGTTATAATAACCTAACTTCCTTTGATTTGTCAGAAATATGATAACCTATCACTTGATATGTCAGTAGCCTATGTGTATTCAGAAATTGTAGCCAACAAATAAAAGAATACATGAAAATGTGAATTATTAATCATTTGATCAACATTAGCCTATATAATGTGAAAATGTTTGCTAATAAGTTATCTGGTAACCTACCTTATTTTATAGTTTTTGTTTTTGTTTGCATTTTATTCTGCACAAGTAGTTTGTTTCTTTTAAAACACTTTCAGAAAATTAATTTCTGATGCATATTTTGGAATGTTTGTATTTCTTCAAAGTACTTTTGTAAAAGCTTGCAACATTTTGCATGACTTTAAATGGATAATATGGTCTCATATTGGCATAGAAGCAGTAATTTGGAAGAAAATTGAACATCAAATATAGATTCCTGGAAGTTCATTTAAGTTGTTAGCATAATGAGTGGGTGAATGCTGTTTCCATAAATGAACAACCCTGGAAGTGAAGTAAGAACATGTAAAATCATAATGTGTAATTATAAATTTACAGAACCCCAAAACGCTTTAAATTAGTAAGGCTGTGTCTGCAGATCCGACAGATGACCTCGAATGACCTCAGTGTATTGAAAACCGCAGGTCAAACATTTGTCACACCAAATTAGCACTCAGGTGCTGACTTAACTGCGCTGTTAATATCTTTTCTGTATATTTTCCTCGAAGTGTCAGTTTAGGAAAAAGCTGTGGTCCTACAGTAGCAAGGTAGATTAACTTTTGTGAATAAAAATGATGACCAAATTGCTCGGTACAATTTTGCGGCTTCCTGTTTGGACTCTAAAACCTCATATTAATAAAATATAATAATTTCCTGTGTCATTTGGGAAAAATTTCCATTACTGTACAGTGCATGGTGCATTAAAATTAGTTGTGCAAAAATGCTTTGCGTTTCTGTGTCAACATCAATTTAAATTAAACTTATGAACTTTAATGATTCGAGCAATGCCTTGATTTCCAATGACTTGCTCTTTAGAATTTTAAGCGGTGACGGATTATACTTGCTCCGGGGGAATCTCGTTGTCAACCAGAAATCTCTGGGAAAGCCCAGCAAGAGCCCGGCTCGGCCTGTCGGTCAGATTGACTGAGAGTAGCCAGCAGTGACCAGAGCAGCAGGTTGCAGCCAGAATAAAGTCCAGCTGCAGTGGAATGCATTGTCTGACTGATGTATGACTGAATTGAGTGAAACTTTAAAAAAACATTTAATATATGTTTCTGTCTCTTTTTCAGGGGCAAAATGGACATATAATGGTAAGTAAGTTGTTTATATAGCCTACTGTATGCATTTATGTATTTATTTGTTTAAATGAAATAACCATTGTTGCATCTCAAAATATTTATATTTAATATTTAATATATATATTTATATTTAATATTTGTAAGAATGGAAGGCTTTCCTTAATGAATACAAAGAGGATTGATAGATTAATGGATAGTTTGTTGGATCGGTGTATGTAAACAGCAGTATATCTATATAACTGAATTACTGTAAGTCTCTCATGCTCACTAAGGCTGCGTTTATTCATTCAAAATACAGGAAAAACAGTTATATTGTGAAATGGTACAGTATTAGAATTTATATAACTTTTATATTATGTGTATATATATATATACACTATATTACCAAAAGTATTCGCTCACCTGCCTTTACTCATTCTATGAACTGAAGTGCCAT
>JAUMHR010000090.1:9994242-10033237 GCA_032361145.1 Enteromius fasciolatus | reverse complement strand
ATTTTAGATCTTTAAGTCCATCTCATGAAAAATCGGAGCAGAAACAAAGGTGTTGCGTTTATATTTTTGTTGTGTATGTATATATATATACATACATATATATACATACATATATATACACACACACACATACACACACACATATAATAGGGATGTAACAAAAATAAGGAAGAAATAAACAGACTACATTCAGAAACACTTAATGTTTAGGCAATAACACAGTTACAATTAATAATTAATGATTTTTATGCATTGCTTTAGCATGTGTCTCTAAATTACATATATAATAACAGTAATAATAATAATAATAAATATTTTTAAATTATTTATTATTAATTATCTTATTTTTAATATTTAAAATATTTTACAGTAATTAAAAAAAAATAAAATCCATGAGAAAAAGATTTAAGTAGCGTGAAATCAGTATCCTATATTCAGGACACTTACAGGATGGGCGTGACAAACTCTTGCAATGTCCTCACACGATGCTCCGTATTCCATAGCTAATGCAGCCTCATTGATCATCTCTCCTGCCCCCTGTAAAATAAAAATTGAAAACATGAATTATGTACGTGAAAATACAAATGACCTTGTATAGAGCAAAAGCATAAGCTGAGATCATTACCGATCCCAGGATGTGTGCTCCCAGCATCCTGTCTGTGTCCTTGTGGCTGAGGATCTTTACCAGTCCATCTGTGTCAGCATTCGTCTTGGCTCTGCTGTTGGCCGCGAAGGGGAATTTACCTACCTTATACGGCACGCCCTGGAAAACATATTAGAAGACAATGTTTGATATGACAAGCTTTCATGTGGTTGGTAACACAGCTCTAATTGAATAAAAACATCCTGTAAAGTTTTAAATCTGAAAGTGCACCGTGTATAAAGTTAATGTCTCAAAAGAAAGAGTCGACTCTGAAAACGAGTCCCAAGCCGTTTCATGTTGACGTTAAAGGGCCTTTCACATCGCAGGGACTATTTGGTAGTACCAAAACTAATTGTAGAGCTACCCACTTTTTGGCGTGTTTGCACCGCAGGAACTAGGAACGTAACAGTAGGGTCTAAAAAAAAAAAAGCACCTGGAATTATCAGTGACGCAAGTGTATGCTTATTGGCTAAACGAGTATGAAAACGCCCTCACCCACGTATGATTTAAAACGTTGTGCAAACATACTGTATAAACATTTTATCAACTATTTCTTTAAATAAACCTAAAGATTTGGTCTACAGCGTTCTTCATTGTTTCCCTTGTTGAACGCCGGGCACAAATAACGTTGCTGTCGGCCGGCTTACGTCACTTCTTAGCACCCACTGTCGGTGCGAAATAGTTTGTTCAAAATTATCCCAGAACTTTAGTGTTGTACTTTTAGTTCTGGAACTAAAACACTGCGTAAGGCCCTATTATGAAACATTAGCATATTGCCCGCCCACTTGTTGGTCTTTTCCAGTTGGTTCTGAATAAAAATGCAAATTAATTATTTAATTAATTAAAAATTAATTGTTGAACAAATCGTTTGGAAGCCTTTAAACAAGTAAGAAATAAATGCATATTCTAAGATGTTTTGTGATCTTGCATGAATGTTAACCCGTTACTAGGGACAAATTATGAACCTTTCATAACACATAATAGGGGCACTTTAAATAAAAAGGTGGGCTAAAATGAAACCAAGTCTACTCACTTCCTCTTTGAGCTGTTCCTCGGTCTTGCCGACCCAGGCGACCTCAGGGTGTGTGTATATAACAGAGGGAACACAGTTGTAGTCGATATGGACGGCTCCACCTGCCATTCCCTCAACACAAATGATACCTTCATCTTCTGCTTTATGGGCCAACATGGGTCCAGCTACAACATCTCCGATGGCAAATATACTAGAAGAGATTTGCAAAGCATATTAAGACTTGTCTGTCTCAATGCATACAAGAAAACTCATTTTTAAATCTCCATACTTGGGCACTTTGGTCTGGAAACGACCATTGACAGGGATTCTCCCGCGGTTATCCAGTTCAATGCCGACAGCCTCAAGGCCGAGGTTACTGGTGAAGGGACGGCGGCCGATGCACACCAGCAGAACGTCGCAGGTGAGCGTCTCACTCTTGCCACCAGCTGCTGCTTCCACACTAACCAACGAAGACATCAAAATGGGTGAAAGCACTAGATGAATGAGTTCCTACACAGCAGATGAATAAACGCCAGACTCACGCCACATCGATCTTGCCGTCAGGTCTCCTGGTGGCGCCCATGACCTTGGTGCTCAGTTTGAACTTCAACCCCTGCTTCTGGAGAATTCTCTGGAAGTTCTTGGAGATCTCCATGTCAATGCCCATTCCTCCGACGTGGCCGAGGAACTCCACTGCTGTGACTTTGGCACCAAGCCTCTGCCAAACGGAGCCCTGGAAACGGAATGGATCTCCATTATCAAAGCCAATTCAGAAGCAGCATCAGATTTCAAATGTTACAAACAAGCAGTTTAAGTACCAAAATTAACAATTTAGCTCAGCATCATGATTATGGAATGAAACAATTCAATTATCCACTCAC
Source organism: Enteromius fasciolatus (assembly GCA_032361145.1). Taxonomy (NCBI): domain Eukaryota; kingdom Metazoa; phylum Chordata; class Actinopteri; order Cypriniformes; family Cyprinidae; genus Enteromius; species Enteromius fasciolatus. The sequence continues at coordinate 10,030,701 of JAUMHR010000090.1, read as the reverse complement.
CAACTCTACTCCAATGACTCCACCTCCGATCACGATGAGCTCCTCTGGAACCTTCTTGAGGGACAAAGCGCCGGTGGACGAGACAATACTGTCTTCATCAATCTATCAAAAGAGGATCATAATTATAAAAGCCAGCAGACCAAGACAACTGTTGGTTACAAATAACCTGAAATCCTAATGGCTCACTGCAATTATTATGACACGTAGTAAGACTCATATTTAATGAAGAAGCAGCGCTTATAACCTGGCTGTTGTCAACAAAAGAGAAGCTTTTAGCGTTTAGCATGCCCACGCTGTTTACTGAACATAAACAACACTGATTATGTTGAATTTCGCTCAGGGTTTTACTTCAAAACGGCTGAAGATGGTGACTCAGGGAGAAGAATCGATAAATAAATAATGTTACTGTTTTCTTTTGCACAAAAAGTATTCTTGTAGCTTTGTAAAATTGCTGCATTTCTGGACCTGGGATATATAACAGTTGCATTGCTGTCTATGGAGGGTCAGAAAGCTCTCGGATTTTATCAAACATCGTAATTTGTGTTCTGAAGATGAACGAAGGTCTTACACTGTGACATGACATAAGGTCTGTGCAGACCAAAAATGAATTTAATTATTTGCGCAAACATTTCTCAACTTAAGAAATTCACACGACGCATTGTCAAACGACCATTGAAATTGCTCAAAAGGTTCCCCTGTAAAACGTAAGCAGCTTATGTTCTTGTTTATCACTGATGTACCTCAATGCCTGGGAAGGGGGTGACCTCTGACCCAGTAGCGATGAGGATGTTCTTAGTGTTTATGACCTGTTCTCCATCAGCAGTCTTTGCTGTCACTTGATTCTTGCCAGTTACTGTTCCGAAACCACTGACGTGCGTTACCTAAGGATAGCAAAATATTATTTAGTATGGCTCTTAAAAGTGTACAACCATGTTGCCATTGGATAAACAGCTAAAACATAGAAAAATAAATCCGGAATCTCACTTTGTTCTGTTTGAATAAGTGTGCGATCCCTCCGGTCAACGCTTTGACAGCCCCGCTCTTCTGTGCCATCATCTTCTCCAGGTTCAACGAGATCCCCTGAACTAATAAAGAAGATATCTTGATGACACAGAATTACTTACTCCAAAATCCTCTAGAATGTATTAGAGTTTAAATTGCCTCATTCACATCTGTCAGCTTCTGTATATCCTTGACACAATAACGTGATATCCGGACCCATATCACATGTTTACACTTGAACTTACTTTCAATGCCTCTGCTTTCGAAATCTTTCCCGTGTGCCAAGTGATACAGGTACGAGTTGTTAAGCAAGGCCTTAAATAAGCAAAACAAATATCAAGATGAGCATAACTTACAAGTAATTTCGGAAAGGCATTTTTAAAATTCACAAACCTTTGACGGGATGCAGCCCACATTCAAGCACGTTCCTCCGAGGGTCACGTTCTTTTCCACACATACTGTCTGTGAATTAAGTTTTTATGTTACTAACGCAGTCAAAGAAATCTGACGCTGTCTGTGGTCCAGGTGTCAAAACAATACCTTAAAACCAAGCTGAGCTGCTTTGATGGCGGCGACGTATCCTCCGGGCCCAGAGCCCACAACTGTGACATCAGCATCAACTTTGATGGAACAAATGATTGTTTCAGTGTGCATTTAGTGCATTTCATATCAATTAGCTTGTCTATATTTAAAGGTCATCACTGAATGTTTATGAATATAACAGTACAGATATGATTAGAAGTTGTCTTACTTGGTGCTTTGTCAGCATATGTTCTCAGCGACAAGACTGTGGCTCCATGCAGCTTGTTGGGGAGATGCTGACCTCGCTGCATTATTCAATAGAAATCGAAACGGCAAAATTGTTGATTTATTATACAGATATTGCTTCTTCATACTCTATTTCAATGCTTATAAAATGACACACAAAGGCCTGGTTTCACAGACAGGTTTTAGACTAAGCCAGTATTGGGCCATACTTAAATTTTTATATTTGTGCCTTAGTGGAAGCATTACTGGTGTGCATCTTGAGAAAAAACAAAGACACTGATATATTTTAAGATCGGTCAGAGCGAGTTTCTTTCAGTTGAAACAGTTCAGACTTACATTTTAGTCTGGGACCATGCTTAAGCCTTGTCTATGAAACCAGAAGAAAATATCTGAATACACTTTGAAATAAAATAAATAATCCAAGGGGAGAAAGAGACAAAAATAGAAGAATAAATGTTTAAAGGAATAAAGGTCACAAAAAAAAAAAAAAGTCACAGATATTACACAGTTGCATAATTGTGTTGCAATAAAAGCAGGCTTTGGCCTCAATATACAATGTTATACATATTAGTTATACATACATACAATATATACATATTAGATTTAAAAAGATTGGCCAATAACTGAAAAAATAAAAATAAACTTAGTACTAAAATAACTAAAAATAAAAATCTCTATATTAAAAATCTAGAAATTACATTTATTTATTATAAGAATCACTAACAGTGTGCATTCAATGACAAAGGACACAATGAATATTTATTTGATCTAATTTGCTGTTTATTTTAGCACAGTCTATTACAGTACTGAAAGATGAAAACAGGCATGCTATATAACCACATTTCTGTACAGTAAAACAGCAAATGCATAACCAAGAATGCTATTTTTCACTTACTAAATCTGGTTTTGTCCTTAACTAGTGTTCTGTCTAGTTTCACTAGCATGTTTTAGGCATGCAGCTCACAGATTGTTGTATTTGAAGCTTATGACGTCTAATAAAGCAAAATGCTTAGCGTGTACCTGGATCAGGATGATGTGACCTATATGGCAAGTTATCAAAAGGCTCCAGAGATTTAGTAAACTATACGCCCATAACGTATAACGTAACACCCAGTGATCACAGATCAAATTCGTAGTTGTGCAAATATGTAGTTCGACTAATTAAATGTAAAAACACGTGCTTTCATGATGCTAAACATATAAACTCAGTCCGCCTCGTTTAAGTTGATGTACTGACAACTGTGCACGATGACATGCGAGTATGTTGGGCCTACAACTAATAACATTGTATTTCTGTCTAGTGCTTTCTTGTCATTCTAACGCAGTACAGATATACCCAAAATACAATGTCCTGGGCCAAATAAACGGTCTTTACCGTGGCGAGTGTTCGGTATAGATGGTTCCAGGTCTGCATTTTGACTGTACGTCCCTTCCGAGACCGCTTCACCTACAGCGATTGCTGTGTCCAAGGACTCGTCAATTTACGCATGCGCAGTACGGAAAGCGATCAGAGTCGCTGCTTGATGACGTCACGCGCCCAGCTCGTTACTCAACCTGGAGAAAGTTAAAATCATTTGTAAAGAGAAGTCAGAAACTTTTGTAGTGCTTTAATTTCGCTTTAATGCATACTAAAAAATGTGGGTCTCATATTTTATGAATTATTTTCGAGGTTTAAATATTCAAATATCTGTTACAATGGTTTGTTTAGGGATTGTTATACCAGTTGGATATGAAATAGTATTGCGCATATGTGTGAAATACGAGGTGTAAACCACGGCAGAACCACCCAGTGGGCGATTTCTTTCAAATTTCTCAGACCTAAAGGGACAAGAGTCAAACAAGTCCATTAAGTTTAATTCTGATTGACCTCTGCTAAAAAGATGTCACCCGTCTAGTTCATCGCGATCTCACAACGTTATAATCAATGAATCTCTTATATCAGTATTCACATATATGCGAGTGTACAGAACAAAACTCTGGCGATTTAAGCACTGATTTTAACATAATTATCTTACATAAAAGTCATATAACATAGGCCATAACACACAAGTGGACAAATTATCAGACTATATTTTTAAAATCTGTTTTAATACAGAACGTTTTATTCATTTAAGTAATAATAAGCTACAGGTTGTTATTGTTTTGGTAAATGTCTGTTTCTGAGATCGTAAAAAGTGTGCCCACCCCACCCGCCATTAAAGATTTTCTGGCCACAGCCTCGCAACAAGGATGTCAAACTCCTGGGGGGCCCGGAGCCCTGCAGAGTTTAGTTCCAACCCTGCTCCCACACACATCCTATGAATTTTTTTTACATAGTAAAATGTAAAAAATTACATCTGATTAGCTGGATCAGGTGTTTAATTAGGGCTGCATCTAAACTCTGCAGAGCTCCGGCCCCACGGGAATTGAGTTTGAAACCCATGCCTTATAATAATGCACATACAGTAATTATTGTTGTACAGTACAACAAAAAAATATGCTCTATTGATGTGGGCATACCCAGTAGCAACAGCTGCACCCCTTCTGGCCTCAACCTGTAATTACAGCCATTTTTATGTTAAAGTGCCACCATGTGGTCTTTGCAATTGAACTTCTCAAATCACATTTTCAAACATTTTAAAAACGGACTCATTAAAGGAAATGTTTGAGCAATAATGTCACAATAATAAACACACATCTTTGTATGTATTCATATTAATTTATGTGTTGGGTGTTGTCTTACACCCTGAAAATGCATAATATAAAGCATGCAAAAATATATAATATAATATAATATAATATATCGGGCTCAGTTTCTGCTGTGATTACTTTTTATTGTAGCCTACTTCCCCTTTAATAGATAAACTCATCTCATCGCAACACCTTCCTCTAGTGGTAATACAAGGAAAATTATACTGAGAAACTTTTTTCCACGAGTAATGCAAAGCAATAGACTACTGTGCCCGTTTTAGACTCGTTTCATATGCGTGGGAATTAAAAGAAACACGTCATACAAAAAAAGCATCTTTGTCATGTGGTTTGTTTTCCCAAATAGACATCCATCAGCTTGTAAAACTCTAGAGTATTAATATTAAAGAATATTATTAATAAAGAAAATGTTATTTGTCGTATTTGAACTGTTCATTTTAATCATTGTATTTAATATTTGTACTTAATAAAACTAAATTAATATTACAACAAAATTAAAAGTTTTGTAAATATCGTGTAGCCTAATTACGTTTAATCACGGTTGACTAAAGAGACATAATGAGATTGAAGAGGATTAGACCATAAGACAGAGGTTTGGTTTCAGTCAACATTAACTTTTGTTGCATCTTCTACGACAATTTTCTTTATTACAACTTCAGTTTTATTAGGATATTATTAATAATTCACGATAATTAATAAAATCACTCTGTAGGCTGACTCTTGCTACAGCAGGGCGCTGACGTTTGCCGGCCGCCTCCACTGCGCATGCGCAGTATCATAGCAACAGTTATAAACAGTGTCCCGGTGGCTGAGATGTCATCGCCGCGGGAGCAAGAGGCAACAGAATACCTCAAAAAACATAAAATTGTTGAGCTCATGGATAACTTAACTAGTATGCTCTTTTTCTACAGACCAGGTGATACCTTTGACGTGTAACTTATAGTAGTAGATTACTTTAGGTCACCGTCTAACTTACCTCTGTACCCGAGTCGAATTTAACGTTATTTTCATACATTTAAAACCTTACAGATCATCCTAGAGAGTTCCTGATCGATCAACTCGAAAAGCTGAAAGTTTCCGAGGTTCATCCAGGAAAGCCTCCGTGTCTCTTTAACGAGTCCAACTTAGATGCGCTGTTCGGAATCCTGGACCCTTCCCATCAAGGCTTTATCACTTATAGTCAATACAAAGAAGGTAAAACTGCTCTAATGTTGCAGCAGCTGTAAAAAGCTCTGCTGTAACTACACAATAATCCTGGTCAGTAAAATGTAAAGGCATTTAAATAAAAGTGATTGTCAAATGCATGTAAATACAGAATACAAAATACAGGAGTTGTTTTTAAATTAAGAAATTCACTATACATAAATATATTATATTATATTATATATTTAACTATATTATATACACAGTTGTTGACTGAGTAAAATACCAGTGCTTAAATACCAGCAAAATTATAATAAATAATGCCAATTATCCATGGAAATGAAAACACATTTTATTAAACTTTGTGTCTTTCTTAAATTAAATGTCTGCAGAGCACATGCATGAATAATCTCTACATCATCGCTACAATAATATTTCCTTTTTAATAGTTTCTAAATATCTCATTTAAACATAATGGCATCAAATAAGGACTTGAACATTGGTGGATATTCAGATGAACAACTGTTAAAAATAAAAATATGTTTTATTTATTTTTCTGTTCTAAATGACTTCATTATAGAAAGTTCGTCCAACAATGAAAATGTATTCACCCTTAGCCCTTTCAAGATCTAGATAAATTAGTTTCTGCATCAGAACAGATCTGGAGGGATGTTGTATTACATTATTTGCTCACCTATGGATTCTATGCAGTGAATGGGTGCCATCAAAACGAGAGGCTGTAATCCTTAATAACAGTGGAAAAATCCTATGTTGTCTTCTCACATCAAAAAAGACTTATTTGTTTAGAACTGTTTTGGCCTGTGCGTATTTGTCTTCTAATTTTTTTTTATCAGCTATTTGGACTCGGCACCCATTCACTGCAGAGGATCTGTAGATGAGAAAGGGACGTAATGCTACATGTCTCCAAATCTGTCCTGATGAAGAAACACACTCATCTACATCTTTGATGGCCTGAGGGTCACTAAGCTAATTTTAACATTTGGGTAAACTGTTCCTTTTAAATCCCTCAAATAATGTGACTGCGTTCGGTGTTCGGTTTATTGTATAAGTACTACATCAAAGGAAAACAACTGACCCTGATAATGACCTGAGCGCACTGCTACTTTTACAGTACATTTGACTGAACATTTACATGTAATCTTAAGTTATTTTGTTTACAATTCATGAGTATAAAAATTACTAATGGTCTGACTCGCACAACATGGCTTCCCAACAGCACTGAAGACACTTGGCATCAAGAATTTCAATGAGTTCCCAGAAGGAGCCAGTGATGACAGAATATCACAAGAGACATTCATAAGAGAGGCGTAAGTATAACCACTGCTGGAGTTATATAGCATCATTTGAAGATTCAAAGGATCTGAATTCAGACCTAATACCTAATGCATTCACTATACTCATGTATTGTTTTATAGGCTATATGTGATTGTATCTATTGTACTGCTATATTATATTATAGCAGTATTTTATGTCTTTCATGTTTTTATATACTTAAATAGGACAGATTAATGTCTGTGCATTTTGTTCATGCTTTATCCTCTCTTATTCTGTGTGTAGGACAGAAGGGCTTGTCTGAAGTGCAGCAACATTCCAGCTACAGAAGAACATCTTTACAATTGCTTTTATATAGAAAAAAGTACATACTGTATGTATGCATGTAGAAATAAATGATATAAAACAATTATCTAATTCAAACTGAAAATCTTCATGTATCTCACCATTTCTTGCCGCTTCAATTTTAACATTTAACAAAATAATACTATACTACTAATGAAGTGGTTTTGCTGTTGTTTCTAAGTGCAATATTCCATGGAATAGATGTATATTATTATTTATAATAAATATAATAATTTTATATGCATTTATTTGACAGTTACTCAACTTACTTATTTTTTATGGTATGTTGGTATGTCTAACAACATCAAAATACCAGAAAACAGCTGAAATAAAATGAGAATGTAAACAACGCAGAGCATAAATATATTTTATAACATATACAGTAGGCCTCCATATGAATGCAGTGATGCTGAATAATTCATGACAGCCTCAATATTACAGTTTGAGTGAGTTGTAACCATGACCTCACATTGAAAATGTGTTTAGCAACTAAAGTCTCTTGGTACAAATGTATATTTACCCCTTATTAACCTTGTGCCTTATTTCATGCATTATGAACATGGGTTTTATTTTACATGAGCTTTTATGCAAGTGCTTTAACCTTCACAGAACTGAAATTATGTTTTTTTTTTGTTTTTTTTTAATCAAACATATTTCAAACATTTCTTTTAGGTGATGACTACTTTTGTCCCAGGTTGTGCAGGGTGGGCAAGGGAAATCTGGTATACATACAAGTGAAGGTGACATTTAAAGAAATCATTCACCCCAAAATTAACATTCTGTGACCATCAACTGTCTTTGGAAGTCCTAGTTACCTAGTTACCCGAGTCACCTATCCTTCTATCACAGAGACGGATGGAAAAGACCATTAATAGTGTAAAAGACACCTTATTACCTGAACTGAGCAAAAAAGGAAAAATAAAATTCTGCCTTTACCTTACTTAGTCAGTTTCACAGTTTCAGAGAGAATCTAGGACGTTTTTACTGCCAGAATAAGATGTGATCATTTGATAAAAGATTAAAAACACACAAAAAAGTGTAAACATATTAATTTGCATTATATATTTATTCATTTATCTTTTTAAAGCTTCACACTTTTGTGTGTTTTTTAATGTTTCGTCCAATGATCACATCTTATTTTGGTAGTAAAAATGTTCTCGATTCTCACTGAAAATGTCTACGTTTGCATCTTATAGTCAATCCAGTTACCAGTCATGGCTGTGCTATTTATAATTGAACTATAAGGTAAAGCAACAGATAACTTAATTTTAAATATTGTGGTATTGTGATACTTTGTTTTTGTATAGTTCTTGGAACTGCCAGCAACTCCCTGTTTAATACGGTCTTAGAAGCTCAGACAGGTGTGACTTTGTCAATAATAAAATTAAAATCAATCCTTTTAACAAACAGGTAAGCATTGTAGCGAAGCTAAAATAGGTGTAATATGATGAAATAACTTCATTTGTGTCAATAATCTGGCTGCACCATTCTGCACTAATTGTAAATGTAATAATTATTCAAAGAAGAAGAAAAAAGCATTACAATCATCAAGATGGGAAGAAATAGAAGCATGAGTAAGCTTCTCAGTATACTTAAAATATCTCACCTTAGAAATATTTCATAGCTGATAACAACATTGAACCGTTTCACATGGAATTCAAAATTTGAATTAGTATCAAAACAAACACCCAGATTTTTTACTAACTGCTTATTATTAGGAAAAACACTATAAGAGTGAGTTCAGTCTGATTACTCGAACTCTGATCAGTTACAACCACTGTTTATTTTTTCAGTTCTTTGGAACTCAATAAGTATAACTGTAAGTCATCTGCATATGAGTGAAAATTTATGTAAAGCTTTTGGATTACATCACCTATTAGATGCATGTAAATTGAAAACAAAATTGGTCATAAAAGGGATCCTTGTGGAATTCAAATTTCAGAACTTTGGGATACTTCGCTTCTAACTGACACTACGAATGCTCCGTGTGACAAAGAAGACACAAACCAATCCAGTGTCATCCCCGACCCATGTTCTCAGTGTATTAACTAAAACCCATTGGTCAACTGTATCAAAAGCAGCAGTCAAATCTAGTGAAACAAACACTGAAGAATGTTCAAAATCCATGAAACCTTTCAAATGGAATATTGTGGAAAAAGGTTCTTCAGATTATTAAAATGTTCTTTACGCTAAGGAATTGTTCTTTGACAAGTTCTGTGGAGAACCAGAAATAGTACAGCTTTGCTGAAAAAAGTCATTTTTGGAAGCTTTGCTTTTTTAAATATTGGATCGGGTTGATGGTTAATGTGATAAACTCAAGCCGTGTAAACTGATTTTATAAATCCACTAAAAATCACCAGGTGTTTCAATAAAAAAAATCCTATTAAAAGTGAAGAAAACTAGCAATTTATTTGCAGAAGGTCATGCATGAGAACATCTTACTGGATATTACTGATATGGAGAGAAATTAATTACACGAGTAGTAGGTTACATTTATCATTGGACACAAGTTTACCTTAAACTTATTACTAAGAACAGACACTCAGTGGAGAGTTACAGAGAACTGCTTACATTAACAATTCAATGGTAGAAACAATGAGATGCTAATTCTGGGGGCAACAGTTGAAAGTTGTGAACACATGTAGGTGTGTTTACTCCGTCACGAAGAGCTGTAATGTCATTTTAGTGTTACTTTTTACAGTGTTACCATGGAACTACTATGTTATATTTAGGAATTGTTTCTTGTAAGTGCTATAAGCGTAAACGGTCACGGCATAAAATAGATAATAACAATGATGATTCTTCAATTAGGTGAAATATTCTGTCCCCAGGGTGATTTTAAAGAAAAACTTTCTCTTTTTAACCTACTTTACATTGAAACTGTAGGACCTACTCTACTGTGCTTTGTATATTTCTTTCTCATTTTTAGGATAGTTGAAATGCATTTGCTACAGTTCCTCAATTTTGGCCTCTAACACAGACATCTTAACTTCCCTTCTCCTTTGTTGATGGTGTTTTTCTTAAAAACTTTGGCATTTCTAGAATTATCATACATATAGGTATATATACATAAATCAAGATATAGGTGCTAATGTAAATATGTAAGAGTTAGAAGAACATAAATGTCATTATTATTTGTTTTATTTATTTATTTTTAACTTTGACTAAATGATTTAAAACATTTAGGTGTACCAAAACGTATAATTACTTTAGAAGGCTATTTAAAAAATAAACAATCCGTTTATTAATTAGCTGCTAACTCACATACTGTGCTAGCAAGTCCAACTTTTATTCGACACAAAACAAAAAAAATGCCATTACCCTTGACGTCATAACCATCATAACAATACCAAAAATCAACAAAAGCAGGGATCGTAATGTTGTCGAAGATCTGCCAAGGCCTGACTTTATTCCAGAGCGTTACAATGTTTAAACAAACATACTTTGAAGAAGTTTCTCAAGAATTCAAGTAGCTTCTATTAGTAGTTTCTGTAATAAAAAAAAATCCCTCATATATGAATACAAATATAGTTAAAATATCATTATAATATGATTTGGTAAAGATATATGTATAAAGTCTTTTTAAATGTATATATCTTCCATAAATTTAATCGTCGTCTTAATCGCCAAAAGAAATACAAATTTGGATTTGGAATCGGTGCATTCGCAACGATTTCATTTGGGCGTGCGAAATGAAAACAGCTCGTTAATTTCCTCATTTAGTGGCACGGGTTGTGGGGGGTCAGATGTGAAGCACCAACCCGGCGACAACATCGGGTGCCACATTTCGGTGGTCTTGAACATCCATTGCACCTTTGCGCAACAGCCGCTTCTCCGCCGAGAGGTCCTCGCGGTGCACAAAGGCAGCTTCCGAGAGGGCAGCGTCAGCGCGAGAGAAACCACCTCCGGACCGCGTCCGACCGTCTCAACTCGAAAGCCACCGTTGTTTTTCCAAAAGGTAAGAACTCCGCGAACACATCTCGGCTGATTTCGATCGCGGGAGTTGCCCACTCGGGCCCGGAATCGTGCAGCGGACCAGTGTCGTTTCCTATCCTGCGCGAGCGTGGTTGTTCTCAACAGAAAATGGCGTCACCGTTCGTTCTGGCTGTGCAACCGGGGAAAACGCACTTGTTCCGAGCGCTTAAATCGGGGCGAGAGTTGACTCGGACTCGCCACGACCGTCCGCGGAGGTAGACCGAGACAACGGGCCTACTTGGGAGCGAATATGGCACTTAATAACAAAACACCGAAGAGGAGAGGACGCGTAAAGGCGGAAGGGTCACCAGACCTGTGCGCCAAAGCGGCTTCGGGAAGATGGCACAGCGCCGCAAAGCGCAGCACTTTATCATTCGGACGTGCTCTATAATCGCGCAAATCCTCTCGAGCGTGCTCGGTTTGTGACTCTTTGAGGACGCGATTTCATATTTTGCTCGGTTTGGGCTCGGAAAGCACTGTAAGTTAGTGGCAACGTCGTCTTTTGTATCAGGCTCTCGCCTCAGCCCGCCTTTACGCCGCACTCGCTCCATGGTAAGCATCAGTCCCTCTTATGCCGCTTTAAAGCTCCATTCTGCACATGGGCTCTCCTTCTCCATCAAGTTAATCTGGCCCATTGTGGTCCGCAATAGAGGAGATTTGGCCTGACAATGTAACCGTGTAAAAGAGATTTACAGAATAATGGAGCGATGCAAATTGCTTCACGAAAACGCTAAATAGCTTGAATATCCGAAAAAACCCGGCGATGTAACCTGCGCTTACATTTTAAAACAGTTTGGCTAAATGAACCGTGTATGCGCCACGACGTGTCTAAATTGCGCATAGGGGAGAATGCAAACCACTGCTTTTCCAACAGGTTTTTGAACCACAGTAATAGCCACGGGTAACGCAAACGCACACTTTTCAGTGTTTTACGACGGATAGGCTAGGATAGAGTCTGTCTTTCGTGGTCAGATGCCTCTTTTTAGCAGCTGTGGACTTGGTGATGCTCGTGCTGCCAATGGCTTCGCGCGTTCCCGCACTCATGCATCCACAATCTTTCATCGCAAGTCAGTCAAACGTGTGAACTGGTATTAAAATGTCTATTCTTGATAGCCAGACGTTCCAGCTGGGTGTATTCGCTTAATTTTGGAGACTGTCAGTGCTGGATTTGGGTATGAACTTTTTAAGTTGTTCTCTCACATTTGGCCCCTTGTGGTCCCAACGTGTTTTGATGGGTGCTCGCGAATGTGAGGGTGTTTTTAAACAAGCTCGGTGCGTTTTTGTACTTTAAAAGTGTGGATTTATTCTCTAACTTTATGTCAGTTGATCTATTTGTTAAAAGCGAGACATAAAATGATGTTTTTATCGGGTAACGTAAATGTGCTCGCGTGACCACGAATTTCTAAACAACCGTATTTAGATTATTTTTGTGTATGATTATTAAAAACATCATTTAATAACGATTTTAATGACCTCAACGCGTTTAATCCCAGAGTTTCTGGAGGGATTGGCTCACATCGCGTCTATTATTTTAAATTATTATTTTTCCGGTCACGTGGCCAAATGTCTCTGATGCTTTCGGGTGGTGATGGTCATTTCGAGACGTTCTCTGTTGTTATGCTTGTACTCGCACAAAGATATCACGCTTTAGTGTTATTGGTATTTCTTCAATTGTTATGAAGTTAGCAAAGTACTTGTTCAGGCTCGAGACCACCCTGATAATCAGATGTGCACGCGACTTATTGATTTGCCAAACACAATACGACTCGTATCAAACACGTTTGCCAGCCATCGGAAGAATCGAGTCATATAAACGCACGAAGGATGTTTTGTAAAGCATAATTAATGTTCATTTGTACGCTTGGCCACGGACACGTGCTCTTTCTTGCACCGCTTGCGACTTCCTGCCTCGCGAATGTTTGGGCAGGACAGTCAGGTGTAACGTTATGTCCTTCACAATCACAACACAACGTGTTATAGGTTTCATTTGCGCTTTTATAAGCAAACAGGTTACATTAAAACAACGCTACACGCCGAGGCACATCAGTGAATACCTTTTACCATGGTAACTGCAGTTTCCGCCCAGATACCACAGTTACGACTAGTAAAGAGACAGTTGACAAGAAAAGTCAAGCACTAACTTAGTCGTGTCACCATACTATTTAAATACTAGCTAAAAAAAAGTATAATTTAAAATAAATTAAACATTAATATGAAATGTATACATATGTTAAGCTACAATCTGTTGAATAATACATAAACCAAGTTGTAGCTATTCTGATTTTTCTGTTCACTGGAATTTTTATGCATTCTTACGTTTTTTGAGGCATATTTTGTAGTGCAGTTTTAACCAGTTTACCACAGTTTTACTGTAGTGACATAAAGACTGTATTAAGTTAATGTGGTATTTGTTTTACTTTAACTCCGATGTGTGTAAGGCTGTATGTTTTTGCTTGTTGGAATCCAAAAAGTTTTGTAAAAGTGACAGCAATCTATGGCCCGGTTTCACAAACGGGGCTTAGCTTAAGCCAGGACTAAGCATGACACGGACATGTTTTAAGATATGTCAGAGCTAGATATTTTCACCTGAGACAGCTCAAACATGCAATTTAGTCTGGGACTAGCTTAAGCCTTGTCTGTGAAACTGGGGGTATATGTTTTAGACTAATTTAAACTAACCTTAAGAGTTCATGTCAACAAAAAAAAAGAAAACTTTTTTTTTTTTACTCGCCCTCATGTTGTTCCAAACCCATAGACCTTTGTTCATCTTTAGAAATTAAATTTGAGCAGAAAGCTCTCAGATTATCTTAATTTGTGTTCCAAAGATAAGGTCTTACGGGTTTACAACGACTTGAATTTTCATGTTTGGGTGAACTATTCCTTTAATATTTAAAACCTCTGATGCAATTTCATTTTGAGTTTGCCTTGTTGTCAGGCATTCTCCTTTCCATTACAACTTGGCAATTATGATGTTTGTTTGATGCATGACAGACATTTCCATAATTCATATTGTTTTGTCCTTTTTAGCACATAGCCGTTATGCCTCATCTTGACATTTATTTCCTTGGTAAATGTGCAGTGAAAGGTCTTCATCATCACACGATCATCACAGCGACAGTAATGTCCGTCTGTCTTTGTCAGTACCTGGATAAACAACCATGGTCTACTTATTACAAGCCAATTTTTTAGTTTTTAATTGAATTTCTGCTTTCACTACTGGAGAACTTGTTGGCATTGCGGGAGGCATGTGGATTCATTCCTTCATCAAAAGCATTGACAAGAAACAGTTCCGCTGATTAACTTTGTGATTTGTCTTTTAAGTTCATAAAAGAGGCCTCTGAGATGGAGGTTACTAACAGCGAAGATCAGGGAAGCCGGACTAGTGACAAATGCTGCCAGACTGAGACACTTCAGGCCTGCTGTTGCCAAACAACAGAAACCCCTCAAGAGCCTTGTGGCAAAAATCCAGGTAGGAACTCAGCACCTTAAAGTCAACATATAATCAAATCTGACCCCGTTTCCTTTTTAAATACACATTCCAAGTCTTATTGTGCACAATTTGTCAGAGCAAGTTAATCCAAAGTGGATTTTTAGCTGGTTTTTGTTATGTAATATCCACTTTCCAATATCCAATCAGTTCTAAATGGATAAAATTAACCCCTGCTTACATATTTTCTTAAGTATCCTGTCACACTCTGAAATACATCCCATTACAGAAGTAAAATGAGAAAATGAGGTTGGACTTTCATGGTTTGGATGTATTTTATTAATAATCCGATGCTGTGTTGTGCATAATCAGACGTAGTTGCATTGTGAAATTAAGATTTATGTCTTTTCTACACATTTATTACATAGATCTATCAATGTAGTTCTATTTAAATGCAATGTCTTGTGGCGACTTGGTTGTTAATGTCGGACAATCACATTCCAATGTGTTTACCACATATTTCCATAATTATCAATGCTGAAATAAGATTTCTAGCTCAGCGGGTTGTTATTTGTGTTCTACACTGCTGCTAATTTCAGTGACCTGGAGTTGTTTGTCTTTATAGTAATTTATGGCCATAAATAAAGACAAGCTGTTCTGAAGCCGAGAGGATCACATATACTGGCTGATAGAGCGATGCAGACCAGATAAAAGTTGAATGCGAGAAAATCTTTCTTGTTGAAAAGAATCAGGATGGGCTTTTAATCCAGATAGATTTGTTTGGGCAGCATTGTATTGTTTTAGCTTGTAAAATATTTAATACATGATTTCATGCTGGACGGATAGAGTTGTAGATTTGTGATCTTTAAAAAAATTCAAATATTCTAGAAGCAAATGCATATAAGTTTAACATTTTCTTTAATTCAGACCTGGATTTACTAACTTTTCTAGTTTCTGGTTTGTCAAAACTAATGTATTATTGAAAAATGTCCCAGCTAATGTGAAATATAGAAGTTATTTAAATATTTAAATGTAAAGTTCATATATATATTAATATATATACAGTGCATAAAGAAAGTGTAAAGAAAGAACCCGTAAAATCTTTCACTATTTGTTATATTGTAGCCATTTGCTAAAATCATTTAAGTTAATTTTTTCCTCATTAATGTACACACAACACCCCATATTGACAGAAAAACACAGAATTGTTGACATTTTTGCAGATTTATTAAAAAAGAAAAACTGAAATATCACATGGTCCTAAGTATTCAGACCCTTTGCAGTGACACTCATATTTAACTCATTTCTTCTGATCATCCTTGAGATGGTTCTGTACCTTCATTTGAGTCTAGCTGTGTTTGATTAAACTGATTGGACTTGAGGTCAAAGGAATTGCCTGAAGAGCTCAGAGACAGAATTGTGGCAGGGCACAGATCTGGCCAAGGTTACAAAAAAATTCTGGGGGAGAAGATCCTTGGTGAGAGAAGTAAAGAAGAACCCAAAGATCACTGTGCCTGACTGAGCTCCAGAGATGCAGTCGTGAAATGGGAGAAAGTTGTAGAAAGTCAACCATCACTGCAGCCCTCCACCAGTTGGGGCTTTAGGAGTGGCCCGAGAGAAGCCTCTCCTCAGTGAAGGACACATGAAAGCCTGCATGCCTGAGTTTGCTAAAATAACACCTGAAGGACTGCAAGATGGTGAGAAATAAGATTCTCTGGTCTGATGAGACAAAGATCTTTTTGGCCTTAATTGTAAGCGGTATGTGTGGAGAAAACCAGGCACTGCTCATCACCTGACCAATACAGTCCCAACAGTGAAGCATGGTGGTGGCAGCATCATGCTGTGGGGTGTTTCTCAGCTGCAGGGACAGGACGACTGGTTGCAATCGAGAGAAAGATGAATGTGGCAAAGTACAGGGATATCCTAGACGAAAACCTTCTCCAGATTGCTCAGGACCTCAGACTGGGCCGAAGGTTTACCTTCCAACAAGAGAATAACTCTAAACACACAGCTAAAATAACGAAGGAGTGGCTTCACAACAACTCTGTGACAGTTTTTGAATGGCCTAGCCAGAGCCCTGACTTAAAGACCTACAAATGGCTGTCCACAAACGTTTACTATCCAACCTGACAGAACTGGAGAGGATCCCCAAATCCAGTGTGAAAAACTTGTTGCATCTTTCCCAAAAGGACTCATGGCTGTATTCGATCAAAAGGGTGCTTCTACTAAATACTGAGCAAAGCGTCTGAATACTTAGGACCATGCGATATTTCAGTTTTTCTTTTTTAATAAATCTACATAAATGTCAACAATTCTGTGTTTTTCTGTAAAAATGGGGTGCTTAAAAAAAAAAAAGAACTTAAATGATTTTAGAAAATGGCTGCAATATAACAAAGAGTGAAAAATTTAAGGCGGTCTGAATACTTTCCGTACCCACTGTATATATGTATGTGTGTGTCACATAAGTTAGAGAACCATGGACACAAATTGCAATAAATAGCCTGTTCAATTTGAATTTACTATGTAATATTCTCATAGTTAATATAAAGTCCTCTATATCTGTCAGACACCTGGCGCCAAATGAGAAGGTGTAACTTACAGATCCTCAGAAGTCCCCTTAGATTAAACGGTTTTACCAGGTGACTCTCAGCTGGTAGATATCCATGGAAAGGAATACCAGAAAGTTGAGATCACTACTATGAGTGTACTATAGAGTTGCCTTAAGGAACAATGACCGAGTCATTGCAGTTGCAGGTGTCCAAAAACATGATGGAGTGTTGCAAACCAAAAGATGCTTGTGTCAGAGGGGAAATAGATCTACTATTTTATTTTTCCTGGCCTCACTTTCCTCCAGTTTTTGTTGGACGTGTCTCTTATAACTACACACTGAGTAGTTTCATCTAGACAAAGATGATTTTAGATTTACATTCTGCTGGTTTATTTGAACGCCTTAAGACATGAATGCCATTCATAGATTCATTGCTTCATGTTCTGGTGATTAATGCATTATTTATTCATTCATTCATTGGAATTGCAATTATTTTAGATAATAGGAACTTGAGAACTGTTTTTCTTAAACAGTTTTCTCAAGACTTTACTGCCTTTATGTAATAATTTTACATTTTCTTGTACATTTGCATTAATCACATTCAAAATGCAATTATTTAAGCATTGTGTTTATTCCTGTAGTTATTATACAGGATCTGAATATGTGTAATCCATCCTGCTGTCATGCACTAAAGTTGGTATCATGTTTAGGTGAGCAAAGAGTAGAGTTACATGTGGCTTTAATTCAAATTAAAATGTAAATGCAAGAAATGCAGCCCGGTTGGAATAATGACTTTTTTGGGGTGTGAAACCAAAAGGAGACGTGGTGTCCTTCCTGCGATCTGTATTTCCATGGGCACCATACTAGGCAGTCACTTTTTTGTTGGTGTTACTCTCATTACTTTTACACCTTATCTTATCCACATTATTCTTCACGTAAAAATGGGCACGGCCATTTGCAAAACTGCATGTAAACTAGCTGCTAACGAACAGGAATTCTCACCCATTGGCTTACCTCTGCTTTTAGGAATAAGGTGGACAAAACCGATTGAAACCATTAGCTGTCTTCATACCTGAATGTTGGAAGTTCAACAGAAGATTGATGTATAAGCTCGTTTTAAATAAAGCATAATCTAAAGTTGTTTTCTGTTTCAGTGCATTCGATTGAGCCCGGTGATCCACCCCTGCTTCAGCAGCAGCTGCAGACCTCCAAGACGGGAATTCATCAAATCATTGAGTGTTTTCGCTCAGGTACTTCATTCTCAGAACTTTCTGCATTCAGTAAATACATTTCACATAGACTTGTTTTATCTGCTGGGTTTGACATTTTGCCAGCATTTTCTGTTCTTGCTGAATTACCATGTGTGTGATTTTGGACCAATGAGATTCCCCCCAATATGTTTTTCTTACATAATATGTTGTTGCTTAATAATAACTGTTTGCTTTCAATATGTGCTGTTATTGCAGGTACAGCTCAACTCAAACACATGCTGCTGAAGGAGGTTGACACCATATTTGAGTGCAAAATCTGTCGAAGTCTGTTCCGTGGTCTGCCAAATCTGGTCACTCACAAGGAGCTCTACTGCTTTTCCCGACAACCTCAGTCAGATGGTTTGTACATCAATTTAAGAGTTCTGACTTGATGAATACATTTTTCTCAGTGAACAATAAAACCTTGGCATATAAATACAAATTCTGTTCTTTATGTTGATTGAAGTTTGAAAGAATAGAATTTTTCATGCAGAACACAGAAGGAAGATATTTTGAAGAATGTATCAGCTGTTCAAAGTCATTTGTGGTCCAAAAACACATAGGACCCTATTGACTTTCATTGTATTGTCAAAAAAATGTAGAACACTCCTACCAACCACCTAGCAACCACCCTCAACACTGTTGCTTTGCACTGCATGAGCATTCACTCACTCACTGTAGTGCAAATATAGTTAAAATTGGTGCACAGCCTCATAAATAATAGTGCTGTTAATACGAATTTTATTTTGTGTTGCTATTACTTTCTATAGAGCCTTCTCAAGGTGGGCAGAGCCAAGTTATCAAAGAACTTCTTCAAGCCATCTATCCACCAAAAGACCAAGAGAAACATGTAATTGAGCTGGAGGCCATTGAGATGAACCCTAATGCCGTGTTCCAGCAAGTGGCACTAGTGGAAATTCCTGACATGCCAGAAAACCCAGCCCCTACATCCCAGGCTGTGATCCCGGGACCTGAGAAGAAAAATCGCCGCAAATCTATTTTGGCACCCAAAAAGGTCCAACAGTCAGATTTTGAAGACGAGTTGGAAACTGAACCCGAGGAGACTCCTGTTAAAGAAAGTCAGAGCTGTGAAGAGCAAGTGAAGATCGAGCCGGTAGAAGGCGAGGAAGAAGAAGAGGAGAGCGCCGCCTCTGAGGTTAAGGAGATGAGGATCTCTTGCTGCCTCTGCGGAAAAGACTTCAGCTCCAGACGCAGCGTACGACGACACTGCCGGAAGATGCACTGGCAGAGGATGGAGGAGTTGCGCAAATTTACAGAGACGCGCACTGTACCTACCAGCCTGCTGTCTATGGTGAAGGACAAGCACCCTGTTGAACCACCACCTTCTCCTGGGAAGAGTTGCCCAGTATGCAAAAAGTCCTTTGCCACCAAGGCCAATGTTCGTCGCCACTTCGACGAGGTCCATCGTGGTTTGAAGCGGGATTTGATCACGCCGGACATTGCCACAAGACCAGGCCAGCCTCTTTTACTTGAGAGTCGTCCTCCTTCTCCAGCGAAAGCACCAAGCTCTCCTCTGAAGCAAGAAAAGACACAGTACAACCTGACAAATTGTCGCTGCAAGCTGTGCAAACGCAAATACAGCTCCCAGTTAATGCTTAGGCGGCACATGCGAATCGTTCATAAGATGCCCATTCTAGAAAGCAGCTCTCAAAAGGCCAAATCAAAACACGAGAGAAGAGACAAGATTTTCCCCAAGAGAGAGTCTCTCTCGAAAGCTTCAGAAGATGATGGGAACCACGGTGTGAGTTTTGACTTTAAGAGGATCTACTGCTGGTTGTGTAAACGTCAGTTCAGTACCAGTCAGAACCTGGGCAAGCACATTGCCGAGCTGCACACCGATGGAAACGACAGCATTTACATCAAGTTTTACCGATGCCCCATCTGCAGATACGAGTCACGCCGAAAGCGCGACGTCATCCGCCATATCACAGTGGTGCACAAGAAGTCGTCACGCTATCTGGCTAAGGTTATGCCTGCCTTGGAGAACCAGGCAGTGAAGAAACCAGCCGATGCAGTCTTGAGCACCTCAACCAAGAAAACAAGCTCAAAAGAAGAGGGTAGCGGGAAGCATAAAATGCAAGACCCACCGGATTCTCCTAAAAGCTGTGAACAAGATCCTCTTGTATCTTGTAAAGTGAAGAAGCAAGAGTCCCCAACATCTCCAAACACTCGAAAGCATTCCGCTCTAACGTCGCTCAACACAGGCAAACTCGAGTCTCCGCTTACACCAAATAGACTGGACAAGAACCTTCAAGTGTCCAAGAATCCGCATGTCACTCGCAGTCATAATGTCATCAAGGGGCCACCCATCACCAGGAGCCAGGAGACCTGCACGGAGGTTAGGGTAACAAAAAACTTTTCCCTTCACGCCTGCGATATGTGTGGCCGGGCGTTTGCCAAAAAGGTCTACCTGGAGACGCACAGGCGAAGACACAGGACCGCCATCGCAAGTGGGGACAAATTACAAGGAAGAAGCACTCGATCAAAGGCCCTCATTTGGTAGGTTGCTGCCATTAAAAAGCATCTTAAGATAATTAACATGGCTTGCTAAGGCAAACCTTAAAGCCCCTAATCCAGGGATCTCCAAACCCTGCTCATGGAGAGCTACTGCCCTGCAGACCTTAGTTCCAACCCTGCTCTAACACACCCACCTGTAATCATCAAGTAACCTCGAGCACCTTTATTAGCTGGTTCGGGTGTATTTGATTGGGGTTGGAGCAGGACGGTAGCTCTCCAGGAGCAGGATTGGAGTCCCCTGCTGTGACCATGAAGTGTTAGGTCCTGCTCAAATATTGCGTCTTTTGTATACTCAAGTTTGTTATTTTAAATGCAGATGCAAAAAGAGAGTTGCTTTTACTTTTTGACTTTTACTCACCTTTGAAGCATCGTAGGTGTATGCGACTTTTATCTTTCAGACGAATCCAATTGGAGCAATAATAAAAATAGTCCAGACCCCTCCAAGCCTTTGAATGGGTTTAATTAGGTGATAGCCATTACACTTCAGAAGACGTGAAATAACCTGCTCATATTCTTAATAAAATGTCCCTCGCACAAAACGCCAGTCATGAATGAGAAGCACAAACTGAGGATTTGTAAAGAAAAATGTAGGAGGATTTCAATGTATTTAAACCCATTCAAATATTTGGAGGGGTCTGGACTATGTTTTTGTAACTTTTGAATTTGTCTGAAAGAAGAAGTCACGTACAGCTAGGATGCTTCAAAGGTGAGTAAAACACAAGATCACTTTTTAATTTTTGAGTGAACTATCCCAAGACACAATGCACATTTTTCAACTGTCCCAGATTAAAGATGAGCATCGTAATACATTAAATAAACGCATGTCTCACAGTGTGATCTTATAGGATTGCTAAAATCGTGCAGTGTTCCATTGAAAGGAAGCTGAGCTGTATCTAGGGACCAGAATATTATAGAGTCGTCTTTTTGACTTGGACCAGTAGGTAACCGCCTAGAAAATCTTCAATAAGCACCCAGACTACCCAACTACAAAACAACCTGCTTAACCACCCAGGACACCTTAACTTAGGGGTGTCCAATCCCGCTCCTGGAGGGCCAGTGTCCTGCAGAGTCCAACCTGCCCCAACACACTTGCTTAGGAATTTCTAGTAATCCTGAAGGCCTTGATCAGCTGGTTTTGGTTCAGTTTAATTAGGATAGCGGCCCTCCAGGAGCAGCTTTGGACATCTCTGCCTTGGCATAATTGTCGAGTTTTGTACTGGGAATCATTATGTCCCTAAAATGTAAAAATCTCATTCAAAATGCTGTTGGTATCTAGTAACAGAGCACCACAGCATGTAAATAATATTGTATAATACTTTGTAAATATTTTATCCAGCCATCGTTAATACTCCTAAGAAAGTGCTACTTGTGTTCCAAAAATAGTGATCTTGAAATCAGATGAAAGACTTTCTCAGACTGTCTATGAAGGTACACTTGCTTATAATTGGATGCAAGGTTTCACACTGACGTCAGCTTTCATGCCTTGATATGCTTGCAGCATTCCTCCAGACTATAATGGATGAGATGCTCCACAGAATCAAACATTCGGCCGTTTTACAAGATTTTGTTTCCAAGACTGCAGAGTGTTTGTCTTTATTAAAGGTGCTTTCTTAAGAGCGCATCACTATTACCGCTTCTCATATCTTATCATTCAAAATCTTTCAGATCCATTGCCATGCAGAGTGTCACCTACTGTAATTTTCTAGAAACTCTAAAGACTTTATTAGCTTGCTTAGGTTTCGTTGATTAGTGTTCGAGCTAAACTCAGTGCTGGTGTCCACATGACAGCATTTGAGGAAGTCTGCTTTAAACCAAAGTATGAAGACCAAGTTGGGCCAGTAAGCAACCGCCCAGAATCACCCAGGCATTGTGGCATTTTTGCATGACATTTTTCTTCATAAAACGTAGAGATTTGGTTGCGTTTCATTTCGTAAACTTTTAAGTGTTTTCCAGGGATCCAAATTGGGCACATTTTGTTTCTGTTATTCTTTTGTTATCCAAGCCAGTGTTGCCGCTGTACTTATTTTCTTCATCACATGCTCAGACAAAAGTCTCTAAGGTCACTGTAATAGGAATCACTGTCTAATTTAAATTCATGGGTGCAGATAGTATCTGAGAGGGATTCCCCATCGTCTGCTTTCTGTAATAGATATGTAGATGCGGTGAACTTTTACACATTTTGGCCTGACCTTTTAAACCCCTGGCAGCCTCCAGTGGTTTTTCCCACAGAATAATGATTGAGATTTTTTCTAAACGCCCATTTTCTTAAAGTGACAGTTCACCTACAAGTCCTACAAGTTATTACAATCCTGTAATCTTTATAAAGGATTTATTTATTTCTTATGTTTTTTTTTTGGTTAAGAATCTTTAGTTGCTGGGGTATATTTGTAGCAATAGTACCAAAAATACATTGTTTTGGCCAAAATTATTATTATTTATTTTATGGCAAAAATTATTACGACATTAAAATCATGTTCCATGAAGACATTTAGTCAATTTCCTACTGTAAATATAACAAAACATCATTTTTAAATAGTAATATGCTTGTCTAAGAACTTCATTTAGACCATTTAAAGGCAATTTTCTCAATATTTAGAGTTTCTAGAGTTATCAGATTCAAACCGTTGTACCTATCCTAACCAACCATACATCAATGGAAAGCCTATTTATTCATCTTTCATAAATCTCAATTTTGCAAATTTGACACTTATGACTCATATTGTGGTTCAGGGTTACACGTGTGTGTACTGTGTTTATTTATTCTGTGTATATATATAAATACAAGCACATGCATGTGTATATTTAAGAATGTTTATATATTAAATATACACAATATAAATCATATGCATATAAATATATACTTGTAGATGCATGTAAATATTTTCACAATATACTGTGTGTATTTATATACACATAATAAATATACACAGCATAGTATGTAAACAAAAACTTTTATTTTGAAAGTGATTAATCGCAATTAAGCATCTAAGGGCCGGTTTCACAAACGGGGCTTAGCTTAAGCAAGGACTAAGCATTGGTTAAATAATGATATTTAAGCAACTTTTACAAAAATGCCTGATAAGAAAATATTACAGGAGTGCATCTTAACACAGAACAATGACATGGACAAGTTTTAAGATATGTCAGAGCGAGATATTTTCACCTGAGACAGCTCAAACATGCAATTTAGTCTGGGACTAGCTTAAGCCTTGTCTGTGAAACTGGGGGTAAGAGTCATACAGGATTTGAGCATGATGTCAGAAGATTTATTTATTGCTGAACTATCCTATTGACATCTTAAAAGTGTACTTATAGAAACCATTCCTGTTATTGACTACAGCAAGTTATTATATATTTAACGATGAATGGTGTTTGATTCTCACGTTTTCTTGGTTTCTCTCCATCTAGACTGTTTTTCTCTGAACACGTAGCACATTTGCACTGGATTCCATGGATGGCTTTATCTCCATGCGAAAGAAGAGGAAGGGATATGGACAGACTTGTGGGTAGAAAACAGAGGATAACCTTTGCATTAAGGAGTCGAACCCCCCCCCCACCACCACACCAAAAATGTTGTTCCAGCTTTTTACACTGGAGGGTGCTGATGTAAAAGAATTGGTATCCACCCCCTACAAGGAGATTGATTTTGACTGATTGACAAAGTAAAACAGCTCTCAAAATTATTAATTTGTAAACAGATTATACCACTATTTTTTTGTATTCTCTCCGACAGTTTCAAAATACACAAAGAATGTTTCATAAATGGACGATGGACAGACATAGGAGGCCGCTCTGTAAATGTACAGCATGTCTAACTAAGGTTAAATATTCATAAGTAGATAAATTAATGTAACTCTGCTTCATACTTTCCTGCCATGTGATCACCTCTCTAATCAACTATGGATTGAAATGCTGCTAATTTGTTAGAAATGTTAGAAATGTACTTTCTTCTACCCTTTAAGTCAAAGCCTACATATTAAGCTGCTCAGGATGTCTTAAATGAGAGCCCAGATTTTTCTTTTTCTTTTGGTTTGTTTTTTAAACTGCTTATACTTTGTGTATGTCTTTAACGAAAGGTTGCAGCTGTGACTAAAATGAAATATAGAATACTACTGTATTTTAGTTTGGTAGCCTACTAATAACTAAAGCTAATGAGAAAATCATTTTTATGTTTTAGTAGATGGCTCTCATCGTTGCTTTCAAGTATAAATAGTTATAACGAAGCTTTTGCGCGAGTAAATTGCAAGTACAGTTTCTTTTAGTTGGGGTGCATGCAGAAAGCCTTGATTAAACCCTTTGTTTATGTGTACAATAGGGCTTTATCTAACCGCCAAAACCTAGATCCATCCTGAAGGTGCGCACTCCTTTTTATTTGCAAAATCCTGGTATATCCTTGCTTGCATTAGGATTTTTCTTTTTTTTTTTTTTTTCAAATAAAGATGATAAACACATTCTGTGCCATCTGTCTCTGTCTGGCTGTACACACACATACATATAAATCCATTAACATGATCTTAAATGTTATGTAAGCTTCATTACAGTTTATTAACCTGAAATTATTGGGATAGAAATGATGTAAAACATGAAGAAGTGACTTGCAGATTTGACAGCTGGTCACCTTTAAATACCCATTAAGTATTACAGGAGAAATCACCTTGGCTCGTGTGAGACTCATAAAAGAAAAAACTCGGACGAGACCACGATTATCAAACACTTTATTGATATGAGATGAATAGAGCGTTAAACAGAATTCAACATCCGGTGTCATATAAACATGGAAGCGATCTTTATATACTTTTATTTTATGGGCGGGAAATCGGAAGTAAAGAGGCACAATATGGCCAAGTGCAAATATACCCTGGGAATATGAAAACAAAAACCAAATGTATAGAAATAAAATACATGTATAAACTGAACTTTGCACAGAATTATTGCCCTTAATTGCTGTCAAAACCCACTTTCTGTGTATATGCGAGTCAGTTTTACTATGCAGTGCATTTTCATGCCGGTCGCACTTTATCTTCAGGGGTAGGTTTGATATGGTATCACATTATTTTAGGGCCTATATTAGCATGCAGATTACTAGAATATTGTAGTGATGAAGCACATATGCCTTATTCTTTTATTATATTATAATGTCACTGTAAAATGGTGCACTAACCAGTCTAGTGTATACAAAATATTGAACAATATCTTAACAAAACAATTTCGTGTTAAATTCCCCGTTAAATCTTGTGAATTGTGACTGCTACATTATTGCATTTTTATTATTTAGCTTTTTTTTTTTTTTTATATATTGATGCCATTTTAGTTTTAGTAATGTTGTAGTTATGTGGTAGTAATTTTACGACATAATTACGACGTGCAACGTAATTTTAGAAGTTTTTCATGTAACGCTTGTTTTATTTTACGCTTCATGTTTTGTTTTGTCTTTTATTTTAGCATTATTTCATTATTCATTCTTACATATTTATTGTATTATCCTATGTGTTTTTCTGTCACAGTGATATTTTAGTCTGCAGGAATCAGTGCAAGTCCACAATGTTCACACTAGATGGCGCAATGGGATAATTCACAACAGTGACTGTTCAGTTTGGTCTCTTCAAGCCAAGAAGCACAATGGACAGATAAGCTGTTTTGCATTAATCCGTCTGAAAAGTAACAAATATTTCTTCCAACGGCACTATCACATAACTTTGCACGCACCTTTCCTATTCATTATAGAGAACAAATCATATTACTTAAATGTCATAGTCTTTAAGAAGGGTGCATATAATTAACTATTATCTTTTCTGTTTTTTTTCCAGTACTTCCCATGCGTCGTTCGCAGTTGATTGATTCCAGTTCGTCTTGATGCGGCTCGGGGCGAAGAAAGCGTCCAAATTGTCAGACCAATCATAACGGAGTGGGAGTATTTGCGCGAGAAATGATGCGCTCGCCTTGCGCGCGCTGTCCCTCCCAGCAGCATCAAAGCAGCAGCGGCGTTCAGCGCACGAGCACAGCTCAGGCACCTGCAGGTACGAATGCATGTAAAATGTGATCCCTATATATTCGCAAAAGCAATAGAGTGAGTTGCGCTAGTCTATAATATGGGGTTTTCTATTTGTTTAATTGTTGCCATGCTATTTGGGTGCAACTTAGGTCTGCCGAACTGTTTCGTGGTGATGCTGGTGTGAATGCATTTAATCAATAACAATAATTAGACATGGGACTATCCTTTTTCTCCCAATTAAATGTTTAAAAGTTCGGTTTATTTTATTTGATCAGTTGAAAACAACAGTTTGTGCGAAGCTGTTTCTTCATTCCTGACCACTGCTGTGATGGCATTTAAACGGGTTTCATACAACAGTTTTGTCCGTTATTCGTTCGTATTTATTAATTGTAACAGCTAAGAATTAAGATGATATTTGAGTTGAATGCATTGCCCATACTTTACACTGTACCTGCTTAAAGGGCCAGTCTGCAGATAATGCAAATCGTGTCATCATTTACTCACCTAAATGTAATTTCAAACCTTTTTCTTCTTCTTCTTCTGTCGAGCACAAAAAGAGACCCTTTCAGTCACATAGAAAAAAGATGCATTGAATGTGACATCCAAGTTTGACAGAGACTGACAGTCTCCAGCCATCTCCATTAGTGGTCTCTGCCAGAAATAAATGCATTTGGAATGACATCAAGAGTCAGCAAATGAACTGTCCCTTTAAGATTTGTATTAGACTTCAAGGAATCAGTGGAGGAATCGTAAACTTATTCTGCATTTCTTTCGACTCTCCACTTCTCTTCACTGGGATCCATTCCAGGCAGCATTTGCAAAGCACATCGGCTCACTTGTTGTATAAAGACATTCCAAACTAAAGTGTTAGACAGGCTAATTATGCATGCATATTTATGCATAAACACATGCATGTTTTAAAAGTCGATTGTCAGATCAGATGTGTTTAGCGAATACACAAATGCACTGATCGCTCTCCATTTTTCACACTTAGAGCCTCCCTGCTGTGCAGTGCATATGTGTGTTCTGATAAATAATGTGCCCAATCTTTGCTGATGAAGGCATATTCCTCTGCTCTTCCCTCTCACACAGGGTTCTAATGGTCTGTGACCTCTGTAATCGAGGAGCTAGCAACTATGTGATTGCCTCCTATTCCATCATCTCATTTATGTTTTTGCCACCCAAAAACTTCCAAACAAATCCGATGGTCTCCTTGTTGTTGGATTGCGTTATCCGGTACACTCCAGTGAGGGGCACTGATGACCCCTTTCGGTTATTGTGCTCCGTCCCTGCTGGCTTCCCACCTTTGTAACTGCGTCCCTACTGCTGCTTATGCATCTGGATCTAACTTATGCCGCAATGGTGAGTGCCTTTGAATGGTATGGCTGTCTTCTTCTGCTGACGGGGATGGCCGGATCTGTCAGCCAGCGTACGGATCCACTGACGCCCCCTGCTCCCGAGTATGCCCACTCTATACGACTGGACGGTGATATCATCCTGGGAGGTCTATTCCCAGTGCATGCTAGGGGGGAGCGTGGCGCCCCTTGTGGAGAACTGAAGAAGGAGAAGGGTATTCATCGGTTAGAGGCCATGCTCTTCGCCATTGACCTCATCAACAAAGACCCTGACCTGCTGCCTAACGTGACCCTGGGGGCGCGTATTTTGGACACCTGCTCACGCGACACCTACGCCCTGGAACAGTCGCTTACTTTTGTGCAGGCGCTTATCGAGCGCGATTCTACAGATGTGCGATGCGCCAGTGGCGAGCAGCCCATTTTTGCCAAACCGGACAAGATTATTGGTGTGATAGGCGCAGCTGCAAGCTCCGTCTCCATCATGGTGGCCAACATCCTACGCCTGTTTAAGGTAATGTTACACTATTAGATTTTAAGGTTAAGGGCAAGTCATGCAACCTGATATGTTGGCATCTGGCATTTTAGTCTTGACGTTTGTTTGGATGCACAATCTATGCCTCTTTAAGGTCATTTCGGCTTTGCTTCAGGACCCACAGAACCAGATGCAATCCATATTTAATATAGTCCATGCCAGAAAATCACATTCCTGGATTCCCAAACAATGCATATTTTTCATGTCTCTTTAAATTAGACATACCTGATTTTTGTGATCAGGCCTACCTGGTTTAATGGCATAAACATATACTTTTTAGCAAGACACGAAATATGTACCCACAAATACATATCACTGCAGTTTCCAAAAGAAATGAACACTAGAGGCAGTAAAACTTCTTTTATTTCTTTTCACAAAAAGTTTTGATTAATAAAATGCACTTTTACTTGAAGAATATTATGTTATGATTTCAAAACAATATTAATATGCTGGGATATTTTGAAAGCAGATCATCACACATATCCAGCTTCATATGTATTGGTGTACATACACGGAGCACAGAGATGTACTTAATAGGCGAGGAGCTTCGGTTTGAATCCTGTGTAACTACGGATCAACAAAACGGTTCAAATCTGTGTAAAAGGAAATTGAAATTACACGGTTGCATCAACAAATGCCTTTATATATAGTTTTGCATTTGTAGGTTTTGGGGTGGATTCGGTGTAGGGCACATTTCCAGCAAGAAAGAGCATTAACTTTTAGGTACAATCCTTGGATATTAAACATAATAAAAAACAGAAATATGTACCTATATCAACGTAATAAAAACATGTCAGGGTTGATGCATTGCACCTGTGTTTTAGTGCCACTTAGTGGACATTTCTCTTTGAAACTGCGGCAAAACGTGTAGTAAGGTACGTAAAAATTTTGTTGCACAAAAAATGCACAGAGGTACGTATTTTTATGAGACTGGGTTGGATCAGCATATTAGTAGAGACTCCAAAACCTTAAATGGGTGTCAGACAAAGAAGACATTTAAAATATGAAGTGTTGTGGAAACACTAGTGTAGTTTTGCATAGCTTTGCACATGGTTTTTAAGGTTGAGGGCGTGTCATGCAGCCTCTTATGCTGGCCTCTGCTTTATTTGGCTTAAACAAGTGAGAGATGAATTAGCACCAAAATAAAGTCAAGTTTGATTGGATGCACAACCTACATCTGTTTTAAGGTAACTGTATTTGCTACGTTGGTAGTTCCACTTCAGACTCGCAGAACTTGACATAAAGTGTATTTAATATAGCTTGTGTTGCTTTCTTGTTTGTCCTTGTAGGTCTCTGCTTAATTAGTGTAGTTTTTGAAAATTTGCACCAAAATACCATTTGATAGGATGTGCAGATTGACGTCAACAATAAAAGACGTGAAATATTTAGGGATGCACAATATATAGGTGCAGTGTAAAGATATTTTTAGTAAGTAGCGAATAAACATTTCCATCTGAAAATATCATGTTTATTTTAACATTACTTGTCAATCCTTGACCTTTTTTTTTTCAATTCACAAGCAATTTTTGATAGAAAAGTAATACCAGTTTTTAAAAAGTTGACTGATATCGATTTTAATGATTAATCAGGTGCAAAAATCCCATGCTGCAAATTGTCTGTCTGTATTATTATTTCATTTATTTTGTTGTTTTTATAAACCATCGGCTGGTTAATTGGATTTTAGCTTGTTTAATATCTGTCATTTATTGGCAACTGAAAATAACAAGCAGCTTATTGTATTGACCAGAATTTTAATATCTGTGAAACGTCTTCGCTTTTTTTAATGGTTCATAAGCATATTTACTTCTCTTTTAACTATGCATGATTATATGGCTAGTTACATTTTATAATTTGCATTTATCATAGTTTATGCCCTGTTTTGCACGACCCACTGCTATAAAAATAAATGAAGGAATGGTCGTTTCTTTAATCTCTTGAAGTGATTCAAATGCGCTTCCAGAAGGAATTCACTTGCACACAGTTTTTGGCAGCACTGTGCTGACTTCTAGTGGATATAGTAGCCTGTAATTGAATCTGTTTTGAGGGCTAATCAATAATCACCTGGGTCTCTAGAGCACTAAACAGGAACCGCTAATGATTCTAAATGAATAGAAATTTGTCAGACTTTTCAGAAGCATCTTCAATAGTGTTGAATCTCTGGATGAAATATTGTGCCGGATTTTGCTGAACTGATTAATTTGCTGCTATCTGGTGTTTATGCTGTGCAAAGATTTTCTCCTTTTGAGTTTCAAAAATACTGCCACTGGGTTATCTTACGTTTCATGTCTCATTAATAATTGAGTGTCTGTTACAGATACTAAATATAGCTGGCTTGTAATTGGATCAAATAATGGGTGTCGTATTTATCTGAAGAAAGCATTCACCTTTTCAACTGCAAAAGAGATCAGACATGGACTTCAGGAGAAGTGAGTTGTCTGGCTTCAGCAGTTTAACTGTACTGAGCTTGTTGACTGGATACTGCTTTGTTCGTCACCTTGTGCATCAGTCATTTAAATCAGATATTGATTGAGTGTATTTTTTTCCCCCGTTTGTTTCTTTGTGCAGTCACAAGTGTTCACAGATCAGTTTAAGCTGAGGCAGTAGATGCTTGACTCCTTTCGCTGTTTTTTGAAATTTTAGACAACATAGAAAATATGTGCTTGGAGTGCTAGCCTGAAATTCAGTCTTTTCTCTTTCCTCTGCTCCTTCCTCTCATTGATCTGCAGAGACTGGTCATTTGAAAGTGATATGTGTCTGGAAGTCTCAAAACAGGATGGGATTGGGGAAGTCAGTCACTGAGTTTGTTTCTGCCCTGGATTTAATGTAGCCCAAGGCTAGCAATTAGCTTAGTAAGAAAAACTAAAGTAGATGTATCATGTAGGTTACTCATTGACTTTTTAAAGAAATTCTGTCAGAATGTAGTGTAGATGAAGTTCATTTAGTGGAACCCAATTATCTTTTGCTGCTGCTAGCATAAACAAAACGCTAATAGGTTTTAAGTATCACTAAATGCTATTGCTAATGTTTTCTAATGTTGCTTTATGTTGAAATGCTAACATCCGCTAGTAAGCGGGACTAGTTTGCTAGCTTCTTTCACCCTTAAGAAAATTAACCATGGTTTTATTACAAATAGGTTGCTATAGTTAAACCTTGATCTACACTAACCATAGACTAACCATGGTACTTGTAGTAAAAGTGTGGTTAAACAAATAGTTGTTAGTATGGTAAAACAACAACAACAGAAAACATACTACACTTTACTAATAAAGCTAGTAGCACAATATATGTGTGTATGGTGTATTTTTATATACTTTATGTGTGTGCTTTTATTTATATATATATATATATATATATACAAAATTAATATACACAGTACACATACATATATTATGTAAACAAAAACTTTTATTGTGGATGCGATTAATCATAGTTAATCATTTGACAGCACTTAATAAAACCATTTTCATAAGGGGCGTTCTGAAGAAGCTATCACATTTACCTCTGATGAGACTTCACAGCTAAAATCAACAACAATTTTAATAGCAATCTATTAAATTTCTTTCAAGTTTCAAGTTGGTCACTCATTGGTCAAATAAACAGAAAGTTACTTAGTATGAAATTGATTTATATGTGAAACACAAAGCTCTGTAATGAAACTCTAGATGGAGCAGGCCAATAGGTAACTCAATCTGATATGATTACATCATTACTCACATGGCACTGCTGAACATTCAAAAATACTCGGCTTATGTCAGAAACCCTCCACCTCCCCCAGCTCCACCTGTATTGATCTGTGCAGTATTTCTTGAATGCCCACAGCAGCATGTTGGGGAATGTTTGGCGGTAGCAAGTCGAAAACATTATCATTGTAATGTATACTACCAAGCTAAACGTTCCAAGTGATGAAATAATGACAGAACTGTGGTTTATACTATTAAAAACAGATTAGGGACCTTCTTTGATCACAATATTGCAAACAATTTGCTAAGGTCTAAGAAATATCTAACATTTTAAATGTACATAAACCATATGGGCTTCTGCAGTGCACAAAGTCATTACACATTATGAAATATAGTTGATGTTAAGATGGATTATGTGTGCCTTACACTCAAACAACTTTCCAAACAGCAATTGAGCTCATTAATAAAGCACTTTATCCCATTCAGGTAAACGTTAAGAAGTGTGAAACATATTCATGCATTTTTCATTAAGAAGAAGAATAAAGGAGACGTGACTTTATTGGTCACCAGTTGCAGACTGCGCCAGGGCAAAGGTAATGCCTGCCTCATTCATTAAGCTTGTAATGTAGACGAAAGACTTGAAGTGCTCTGACCGCTATGCACTTGAGTTTAGAGCAGAACAGACAGAGGTGATGTTGGGGGCGTGTGTTTAATAGAAAAAGAACAAATTGCTTTAAGTGAAGACGTTTGATGCCTTTATTGGATTTTGAGATGTGGGATGCTGTTTGGATTCACTTGTTTGCTTTCTTTGTTTACCAGTTTTGTGATTTAATCACCCAGATGCTGCCCGCTTTTGTAGTGTCTTGTCTGTTTTTGCAAGTGCATAGATAAAATCTAATTTCGTTTGTTTTAATGTTTTATTCTTTTTCATGTTATTAGATTTTTGTTTGTTTTGAGTTGAGGAATTAATGGCTTTACTAATAAGGTGCCTTAAAGCAATTGCTTCACACAAGAATGATCTGAATAAATAAATAATGCTATAAATTAATAAATAAGATTACTCTCTCGCGGAGTAAATTAACGGAAGTGCAATTTCATTTAGAAATGAATTTGATTTGTCTCAGGAAACATTTAAATCATGTTGTTTAAGTGATCAGTTTGTAGAATGAACCATGAATGAAGTGTAATGTGTGTATTTTTCAATTTAGGGAATAATGATTTTACTAATAAGTTGCCCTGAAGTAATTGCATACTTGAATGATCTGAATAAATAAATAATGCAATGGAATAATTGCTTTAGAATAAATGAGCTGAAAGTACAATTTGAGTTAGGAAATTGTCTCAAGAATAAATTTAAAACCTGTAAATACATGTTAGTTTTTGATTGGGTTGAATGATGAATGAATGCAAATATACATGTATGCAAATTTGTGTATTTCAGTTTAGGTAATAATGGTTTTACTAATAAAGTACCTGAAAGAATTGCTTTATACTTGAAGGATCTGATTGCATAATGCAATAAAATAATTGCTTTTTCTCAAAATAAATGAGCTGAAAGTGCAATTTCAGTGAGTGGTAAATTTGATTTGATTCAAAAAAGAAAACTTGTAAATACACGTTACTTTAAAAACGAAAAGGTTAGTTTGTAGAATGAACCATATGAATGTGGATGTGCATGTGTGTAAATTGACTTGATTTGTTTGGCATTCAGGGTATGATTGCCACCTTCAGGTCCCTATTATGGCATTAGATTAGGTGAAGCGTCGCATTGCAGTCTTAATCAATACACAGCCATAGCACAGTCAGAGAAACGGGGGAGGGATGATATTCATTCTTTCCTGTAGCCGAGGCTGTGAAAAAAACATCTGTGTTTTCATGCCAGCCTCCTACGCCAACTCTCTTTTTACTGAGATGAAATGTGGTCAGTGCACTGGTGTGACTGTCACCCTGTATTGACTCAGTGAAGAGATATGAGTGGAGTCAGTCCACCTGAGGGCATATGTTTTAGCACAAAGAGAGGGCTGCGTGTTTCTTGAATGTGCAGTATTTGGATGGTGGAAACTGTCATACTGTAAGCGAGCAACGGCAGCAGCAGATGAGATTTATTTTAAGATACAGTAGTGTTAGGTTGGTTTTTCATTGATGCCCTTTTCAAACGTATCCATGCATTAGGATTTTTTTGCAATCAAACAAGAAACATTTTGTTAAATGGATGTTTTGCCTAGTGTGCTGATGTTGTGAAATGTTTGGGACTGTGCATGTTTTTCTGCTGCCACCAGCAAGTTGGTACAATTAGTTTTGGTACAAAAATCTTGTTTGGAAACAGGCGCAAAGCCTATTGTTATAAAATACTCAGAATTCACTCAGTAACATCTCAACTGAATCTACAGCGTAAACCATTTGCTGTAACATCAGAACTAAATCTGTTGCGCAAAACATGTTGTCCTGAAATACTCATAATTCACTTAAAATTTACGGATGAATCAGTGCACAGTTGTCTGATTCCCAAAAGAATGATTCAGTTCTTTTTAGTGTAAAAACATATTACAATCAGTGTTGTTTGTTTAGTAAGCAAAAATGTATGAACATGTTGCTTTTTTATTGAATCAAAAATAAACAGAGCAATCATTGTAATCCAATTTATTGTTCGAAATCAAGTAAATCAGAAAAATGCAACACGTAAGTGTATTTCGATATATATTAAAGAAGTCATACAAAGCCAATTTTCCACTAGCTGATATGATTATTTTGGGTCTTAATGGAAAGTTTGTAATATAGTTCGTTTTAAAATTTCTCAAAGATAGTGTAAAAAACGCAAATTTTCCCCTGGAAAAAACAGCTCTTTAAAAATCACTCTGTTCGGTGTACTTCCCCTTTAAATTTTCACCAGCTCCGCTAACCCCGCCCCTCTTTTCCAAGGCGCTCTCAGAGGATCTTTTTTTAGCCGTATTCATTGTGAAATTTGCTAATTAGTACATTATTAGGAAAGGTAATTTGCAAAGATTAGTTAAATTACATTATACTCACTGCTTCTGTAGGTGAGGCTGGATCATGAGTGATTCGGAGGAGTACAAAAAACAAGGTTATATGTGTGTTTTGTGGGCTATTCTTGAACTTGCTGTTTTAGGGTTTATGCAGTTCTATCTTCTAGCTTGTAGATTCGCTAAACTGCAGACTTTGGGTGTTTTAGGCCTCTGCTCCGAGCGCCAAACTGCACTTATGTAAGATTCTGCAGTGTGCTGGAAACATCCACATCATCAAATTGCTGATTACACCACAGTAATTGGGTTAATCAACAGCAGTTATAAACCTCCGCAGAGAAATAAGCTAGAAAAAAGCCACTTTGAAAGTAATATCTTAGCAAATTTGGGGTTTGCAAACTGTTGCGAACATCTAGGAAATTATCCCATAGAGTTTTCACACTGGTTGCATCAAGTTCCCATGAATGTAATGGTAGGACAGGAAGAATGCTGAGGGGCGAATTCACTAAACGCTGTGATATTTCAGCTCAGCAACTTCCATCTTATTAGGCTCATAATAGATTGCGCTGTATTCAAAACTCATTGCTATTTGGTGCAATTAACGTCATAGAGATGCTGTGTGCAGAGACCAGGTGGTAATCACAACTTAATTTAGATTTAGAAGATCACAGCATCAGTTATTCATCAGATGATGGAGACAAGCATTATAAACTGTTATAAATTGAGGCTTGCAAAGATGATCTTATTGCAAAGAGTCTGGATTGCCGTTGTTAAGTGGTACTGTATAATGGTAAAGAATGCCAGATAACATAAATACTGCAGCATCCTTCAAAACCAAAATTTCAGAACAAACCTAAAAGAACTTTTCAAATGCATATGAACAGCTAATTATGGAAGGCTGTTACCACGATGAAAAAAAAAAAAAAAAAAAATATATATATA
>JAUMHR010000090.1:9976669-9990682 GCA_032361145.1 Enteromius fasciolatus | reverse complement strand
AATAATTTTTTTTATTAAAAAAAAATAAAATTAAATTAAAATTAAATGGTTTTTTAAAAGAATAAAATTCTAAAAAACAAAAAAAAAAAAAAAAAAAAAAACCCATTGCCTGCAGCTCCATTAAGTCTCCTGAGATATGACAGAGCAACCTTTGGGAGACAGAGTAGGGTGCAATATATTTCTTCCCTATCCACTTTGATCAGAGACATAGAAGACTTGATCTAAGATATACTGGAATGTAGTTAAGTAACTCCCCAAACAATCCAGCAGCACTAGAGCTGATCCTCCGTTCTGTGTAATATACAGCAAGAGTCTCTCCTCTCCTGCCGTGTCTGGTTTGATTCGGAGAGACCTTACTGCCTCTCAGTGCGTAAAACATCCTGATGGGAAGTGAATTATCTGAAGTGTTTGCTTATGGAGAATAGTATATGAATGAGGGATTAGCCAAACACAAATGAGGTCTGAAATTCAATTGTAAAGAACGTTTTATGCTTCTCATCCCTCCTGATGCTTTTTGTCCTTGCAGCCGAGGTAAACAGTGATCACGACAGACATCCTCCTTTAGGAGGAAGTGAACAGTCCTGCATGCTTCATATTCTATACGCACAAGGAAGAACTAATATGATACTAGCAGAGGAGATATTTGTCTCATTAAACTACGTTAGCAAACATGCTCACAGTCTGCTTATTCAAAACAAGCTACTTTCACAGGCAGCTTTTTAAGGTTGTCCTTTATATTTTCAAGGAACATGCAAAGGAACAATTTTTTTTTTTCTAGGGCGATATAACTAGAAACTATACTCTGATTCTGGCGTAATGATCAAGGAACTTTGCTGTCGTACTGTGGCTGAAGCAGGCGCAGTGATATCACGCAGCACCTGAAAATGCGCCAGAATGAGAGTATAGTTCCTAGCCATAACTTTTCATTTTCTATCGGTCTTAGTACACGATGTAACTACAGAAGAGTCAAGTTTTAAATAGGAGAAATATTGAAACTCTTTGGCCGTTTTTGAGTGAGATGCTAAGGTCTAATCAGATTCAATATTCTATGCTAAGCTAAGCTAAGCTAAAAGTGCTATCGCCAGCCCCAGAGATCGGCTAAATGGATTCATAATGGTAAAACTCAACTGTTTAGCTCTAGAGGAGTTAGAAAATGAGTCTGTTTTTAAAAAAAAGTGGGGAGTTGCTTTAATAAGTGTACACTGTATACATCTTTTGGAAAAGACAACAACTATAAGATACGATTTTACAATTGCCAAATCCATAGCAGTTAGGATGCTGTCTCAGTAGTTAGTTATCTGTGTTGGCTGTAGACATCAAATCAGCTCACAAGGTTTTGAAACAGAGCTGTTTTATCACTCATTCTGTCATATTTTTCAGAAGTCGTTAGAGATGTTTTGCCACATGCCAAGCTGAGTGTACTTAAGCACTGCAACTTTATTATCAGTTGACATTTAATGCTTCTAACCATTTGTCACTGTCCTTTGAAAAAGTCAGAATTGTGTCTGCTTTAGCAAAATCGTGACATTGTGAGGGATAGGTCAGTTGTTTATTTGTTTTTTTTATTTTTTGCGTTTATGCAAATGGAAGGTTGTCCTTGCAGTCTGCTTAGTGTCAGGTGAATAGATCTGCATAATAAGTGTAATGAGGTAATAGGTCAGCAGCTGTCTCGGGCCATGACTACACATCTTAATTTTGTGAGACTTGTTTGTTATCCAGGCATTCCTGCAAAATAAGGAAGAATATAATAATAATATTATATATATATATAAAACAATTCACTGGGCAATGAATAATAGTGATTTATCACATGCAAGATCTAAGTTTTGTGTGCATAAATATATACTGTGTACTGTGTATATTTAATATATATATGAATTTAAATTGATGCATGTTAATGTAAAAATTGTAGATATATATACTGCAGATGTATGTCTTTATATGTATAAATAATAAACAGCACACACACACACACACACACACATTATTATTAAACAAAAACTTTTATTTTTGAATCTGATTAATCGCAATTCATAGTTGCCCAGCACTAAATAAAATAATAATAGTAATTTTTAATATATATATATATATATATAAACATAACCACTTAAATATTTAATATGATATTATGTTAAATTATTAATATTTTATATGATTTAATATTATATTATTAATTTATTAATACAGTAATATAATAACCACTGAAATGTATTATTATATTAAATTATATTATAGCATTCATTTATTCATCAATTCATTCTGCAAACTGCTTATTCTCTAAGGAATTGTAGGTAATGCAATATAATCAATTTTCTAAAATGTAATTATATTACTATATTATAAATATAATAGCAGCTGCATACCTATACAGTATAACAAAAAAATTATTAACAAAAACTATTTTATTAATTGATATAGCCATCTGTTCTCCAAACCTGACATATATTATGACATTTACTTTAAATGTAGCACAATAATATATCACTTTACTTCATAAGCACAAGTGTTTGACGAAATGAGATGTTATTTAGTATTCGACTTGTGTTGATATTCTGTTGTCGAATGCCATGCATATGTGTGTGGTTTATATCAGTTACTGTGTGTATGCTAGTCTGTCCTGTTTCTACTACAGTGAATTGGTATGCTTGTGGCTGCGTGAGCGTTGTGTGTATGTGTGTGGCGAGGTCTCCTTTAGTTCTCGACATTGAATTCCAAGGTGTTTGATCCCGACTTGCCCCCAAGATGTATCACACTCAGCATGCAGCCTGCCATGTCCACGACTTATCAGAGCTAGAGATATTAGATCTATAGCTTTAGTGTGTGTGTGTGTGCTTCACACTGACCCTTTAAAAAATCCACGGGACACTATTAGAGATTCATACATAGCAGTGAATTTATCTTTTCTTTCATGCCTTCATTTCTTCTGAAATGAAATGATTCAGTCTGAACTGAAAGTGTAAATATCACAAGGCTCCGCTAAGATGGTAGCAAGATGTTCTGGATGTTTTGAGTACTGACCTTAAATAAAAAAGTACCTTGTCCATAAATGTAGTTCTATTTTAATATACACATAAAAACAAAAGTAGGTTAAATGTAGCAAGTCAGCTTTTTCCATGTAGCATTTAAAATAGGTGCTTTCTTTAAAACTGATTGTTCTAATGAGTATTTGTAGCTTAGCTGCTCTTTTAAAGGGTAAGTTCATCCCAAAATGAAGTAAATACATCGGTTAAACTGTCCATGTGACATCAGTGGCTCAAATTCAGTTTTGTGACTTCATGAGAATACCTTTTTTGCACAAAGAAAACAAAAATAACATAATTTAACATACTTTTCTTCTCCCCTGAGTGACGTCTTCCAGTATTTTAGAGCGCATCACAATGTTTGCGTACGTCAAATACGTAGTGTGTGTGTGTATGCGTTGTGATACTCTTAAAAATGGCGGAAGACATAAGTCAGTAAAGAAAATGGTTAAGAAAATTATGCTATTTTTGTTTTCATCACAAAAAATATTCAAATTCTCATAAACTCACAAAACTGAAGTTGATCCACTGATGTCACATGGACTGTTTTACCGATGTTTTTACTGTGTTTCTGGATCTAGGCTCATTTCAGTTGTATTGCTGTATATGGAGGGTCAGATATCTCTCCGATTTCATCCAAAATATCTTAATTTGTGTTTTGAAGATGAACAAAGGTCTTATGGGTTCGGAACGACATGAGGGTGGGTAATTAATGACTGAATTTTCTTTCTGGGGTGAACTAACCCTTTAACGGTTAACAGAAAAGACACTTACAAAAATTAAAAGCAGTCTCTTTAAGTGTCACAAGCTTCTCACAGTAGCTAACCCTGAAATGGGAGACATCTAAATTCAAATGTGACTGAACGGGGCTTTAATGAAAAGCTTTTTATGTAACCTATATCTCAAAGGCAGGCTTCTTAAGACAAGTTTTTCCACAGATTCCTAAAACTTTAGGTTTAAGACCATAAGAAAGCCTGAGAATTCAGACTGATCTGTCCCATTTTACAGTGTAAGGTCTGCTAAAAGAGAAATGGCCTGGAAAAGCAAGGTCGCCAGCCATGTGACTCGTGATCGCACAGGGTTCATGGTTTCTTGCCTGTCGGCTAGTCTTTCAACATTACTCTGCATTAGCGCCCTAAGGTCACATGGCCAGGAATCTCTTCGGACTATCCTGGCAAACACGTTATTAAAAAATGTGACAGCCAGGGTGAGTTTAATTAATCAATCTCTAATACGGAGTTTTAGTTACTTGTTTACAGCACGGATGCAGGTCACTGCTTGCAGCTCCATGAAACTGCCATATATATTTGGCTTGGCTTATGAGGTGAGATTCAGGTCTTCAGGGAAAGAAAAACTCAGAGCCCCATTCCTCATCATTAAGTTTTAAGCAGTTCTGTCGAGTTCACCCAGGCTGACCGCTACAGTTAATCACTAGCTGGGGGTGTAACAAGGAACAGAGGAAAGACTTTCAGAGGAAACCAGAAGCAGTTAACAAGTGAAGGAGGTCTGTTGTGATCGAGTATCCAACCACACAGATGCCTTTATACATATACAGGTGCTGGTCATATAATTAATATATATTAATAATAAAGTTGGTCAGCAGCAGGCCAACATGTTGTCATGAAGTCTGTAGTGTTTCGGCATCCAGGTTGCCTGATCTTCATTAAGTGACACGGCTGCAGCAACTACTAAAAAAATGTCTAACATTTCGAGTACGAAACCTAAAAGACATCGCTATGAATCCGAAATACGGCGTGACAAAGTGCGAAATAAGACAAGAGTTTGCATTGGAGAAGCGTTTGAACGTTGGAGACGGATAAAAGCGGACGCCAGTGTTGCAAATTTTCTCCTGGACAGGTTAGATTCATAATTTACTTGTATTTATAAATGGGCATTTCAAAAATTCACTACAGTCGAACAAAGTTGTGCATGCTCGTGCATAGCAACGTTAGCTCGCAGAACCTGATTTTGCTGAGTTCGGCGTGTCCCTGGGTCAACATCTGTGTTCACCCTGGAACAACATTGTGATTAGCCAATCAGATTTGAAGAAGTTTATAGTTTTTGTGAAGTTTAGGCTTACAATCAGTGTTTGGTGCTTGTACATCAGTGTCAGTCATCTATCATTTCCTCATTACTCATGGGTAGGGTTAGGTTTAGGTGTAGAGATGTGGTCAAAACTAAAATTTTGGAATAAAATGTTGTTCCAGGGTCAACAAAATATGTTAACCCAGGAACACGCCTAACTCCGCAAAATCAGGACATGCAGAGGTTGGTCATCGAATTGTTTGGGAAATTAAAACAGTGACTCATTCCTGGATCCTGCTGCTTATCTGGCAACCTCTAGTCTACGGGGAGGGGAGATCAACAGTATTTTGAAAGTGATTGCAGTACCAGTTTTGGCCATTTCTTACATACAGTTCCTTTAAATTCATATTTTCTGGGTTCAATACAAGTTGACAACATTTGTGGCATAATGTTGATTGTCATAAAATTATTCTCACCATTTACTTTTATATGTACAATGGACATAAATGTGGCCAACATTAAAATTGCATTTTAATAAAATTTCAATAATATTTCCAAAGGATGTACATAATGTTAACATGATTTTAATAGGACAACAGTTTTAATGAGAAAAGAAAAATTTCATTGCAATGACAGCACAAAGCCATAAAATGACTGTAAAAATTATGATTTTAACACTACAAACACAAACGATGCAGGTGTGACTGAAAAATTAACTATAAGCTTTACATTTTTAATAATCCTCCACAAATTGGCCTTGATTGATTGATTTATTTAATAATAGCTATATAGCTACGTAAAAAAGAGACCATTTTTAAATTGAAAATTCTGTTTCTCTGCATATTTTTTATTTGGATAGTGGTTTTAAACTTATTATTCTTTCTTTCTGTAAACGAATGATGGTGTTTCTTAATTTGAAATACAATTTGAGTCATAGAGATTACAAAAAACAAAAAAGACAATTGGTCAAAATAACAAAAAAGGCATGTTTATATTAATTTTTAGACAACACAATAAAATTCAGATGAGTTAAGAACCGATACTTTGTGGAATGACTCTTATGAAATGATTTTTAGTCACAACAAATCAATCAATCAAAATAAAATAATTACATTTTTGATTTGGAAGAAATGTCATCAGACTTAAATATAATAAAACAAATAGCCTATACAAATTTTACTCAAACCCACATTGAATCCAGACAAACTAAGAATTTTCAAGTGGTCTCTTAATTTTTTTCCATAGCTCTCTGTGTGTGACTATAATTATTACAAGTAAAAAGAAAAAGCTATATATTTTTAATTGTAATAATTATAGTCATAGCTAAAAGGTCACTGAGAACAGTGTTCATGGCCAAAACTACTATTAAAACACATTCCATGAAGAAGACAGAGTCATATAAAAACTCAGCCTTTATTTCCCTCCAGTGCTTTCCCATCTGAAATGTATCACTGCTCTTTGACACCTCAGTGCAACTTTGCATTTGCGAAGACACAGTTATTAATAAGTACTTCACTAACACCTTTAACAGACTTTTTGCTTTCTCATGCTGATAAGCAGATGAAATGTGTTTAAAATGAACCACGGGTTTTGATTAAAAGTGCAATAGCTTTCCATGGCAGAGCTTTTTGAAGTTAAAAATAACTGGTGCGATGCAGAGGTGCAATGTGCTGCCGCACATTTTTTGCAGCGTGTGAAGGGGAGCTGTTATTGCAAAGTGATAATTAATTGGATCTTCAAACTGCCTGATTTAGAAAGCCTTAGGCAAGACTTCCCATAAAGCTCACACTGCCATTGATGAAACATGTATGTATGCATGATTTAACGGGACACTTTTTTATCATGAATGCAGGAGGTAGATGTAATTTTGTGGTTTAATAATTTTATGCCAGTTTTTTTTATTTATTGTAATACATCACGAATATTCTTGCGGAATGAATAAATGCTCATACTATTCAACTCAATTTTGTAACCTAATGAAAGCTGTTTTATTTTACATTGAGCAGGTCACATTATTTGTGCAGCCATTTTGTGCTATTTTTTAGCATAAATGTATCACCTTGCTCTGACATCCCTCGGATTAGTGAAATTCAGTACTCATTTTACATGGAGCAGGTATGGTGGCGGCCATGTTGTGATCATATGACCAGATGTGTACCACTCTCTTTATCTTATCGACTGACTTTGAATGCTTGACTCAGAATGATGAATACAGATGAATATTGAATTTCTAAAATGGGGTCAAAGGCTAAATATGTTTGTTTTTGCAGGCTA
The DNA here is from genome assembly GCA_032361145.1 of Enteromius fasciolatus. NCBI lineage: Eukaryota > Metazoa > Chordata > Actinopteri > Cypriniformes > Cyprinidae > Enteromius > Enteromius fasciolatus. The sequence continues at coordinate 9,983,363 of JAUMHR010000090.1, read as the reverse complement.
CATCCAGACCACTAGGTGTCAGTATACGATGACTGCATATGCAAAGCAAGGAAGTAATTAGGGCTGTCACTAATGATTATTTTAGTAATTGAGTATTTGTATGATTAGTCTGATGATTAATTGAGTATTAGGATCATTGTAATTACGAAATCAACAACTGGAATAGAATGCATACATAATAGCAGTGAGGTAATAATATTTAGTTCAAATAAAGTATCAAAGGCAAATAATTATATGGTTTTATTGAATGTATTATAAACAGTAGAGCTAATTAATATCACACGTTAAAATGTCTGACAGTATTTGACAGTAAATGAATAAATAAATAAATTAGGTTTTCACAGCCAGGGTCAAATTTAATTAAAATGTCCACTTAATCTTTAATATTTGCCCATTTCTTGATAACAGAAACACTACAGCCATGTGGAAATTGCAATGAACAGTTTGCATGTAGAGATTGGTGTATTGTCATGTTTTTGCATAGATTTATAAATTATTTACCTCACAAATCTGATGAAATTGCGAGTTCTGCTTTCAAAATAAATGTAGATAGTTAATAATGTACGTAGTTTTACCATTAGTTTAAGCCCAAAAGAGGAACAGAGTTGCGTGAGAGACACAGTGATGATGTTCGTACATATTTGCACACAAGTTGCGATTCAGAAAGCTGACTGCACTATAGTGTCACCCTATCTCTCTCACACACACACACACACACACACACACACAATGTGATACTCGACACGGCACAGAATCTGCATTTGAACAGTAAATACCAAATACCTACAGGAAAACGCCACCGTTTTCTCATATTAAACTATGTTCTTCCCTAGACTTAGATGAGTTGATACATATCTCTCAAAATGCCTTTGCGTTCACACAGAAACATGGCTGCATCAACATGGTTACTGACTTGGTTACTTGCTTGCCTGAACATTTGGGTGGCGTTCTGAAAATGTTACCATATCTTGACGTAGACGTGTTTGAGTAAGACATTTTGGCCCGGTTTGCATCAGCCCTCTCTTTTAGATAGAATAAATCATTTTGTGCGAGACTTATGCTGCAGATCTTACACATGCACAAACAGCTACACACCACACTAAAGAAATAGAAATTGCATCATATGACCTGTTTAATATATCACGGTGTAATAATGCGTTTCCTGGATTCTGTTTTCGGTATTTTGCCATTTTCTCAATGCAGGCAAATTGCAGTGAAGGATTTTTTATTAAATTTTTTTTAAATCGAGTCCTCAAATTAAATTGAAAAAATGTGACAGCTCTAAAAATGATCATGTCAAGCTAATGCAATGTAAAATATAGACATTTTATAAGATAGAAGTTGTAGTAAATAAGACATCAAATTCAATAGCAATTAAATCATGACAGCGTAGTTGGGTGAAGTCCAGCTCAGAGGCTGAATGAGGTAGAAGTGGATCTCTGGCATTGTGCCTGTACCAGGGAAACCTCGAGTGGGGCACCTTGGCAGACCAGCTGTTGGCCGACTGGGCACAGGAAGTATTTTGGCTTCCCTTTAAAAAAAAAAAAAACGATGAGTGGTTTCTGAAACGTAAAAAAGTACCTGGGAATTTACCGCATATAACACTGGATTTTCTTGCCTTGCCTGCGGCCATGTGGGCAATACTCTTACATACGCTCCAGTGCACTGTGTGTAGGACACACTTGTCCTTTCCCAAACCAGTGGTCACTTTTCTTCTTTATCTCATTACTGTAACTGCCTTTTACCATGAGATAGACCTTTTCAAAAGTTTCACTAAGAACATCACTGATATTCTTGAATTTTATGGAGCAAGTACTTAATACAGCTTGTTAAATTTGACTTTTTTTTTTTTGAAAGCTTGGTAAATATCAGTGATTTTTATCAGCTTGAGGTAACCACAGGTTCTGCCATGTGCTGATGACACACTTTCCACCACCAGCTCTATTGTCAGAGCACCGTAATAGCAACAACCACGTCAGTCAAAATAATTGCAGATGCTGAGGGCCAAAAGTTTGCTGAGCAAGAAATTATTTGTTTGACCGAGTGGAACAGTCACTTAGACAGAATGGCCTACCTTACATTGAGTCATACAGCCTTCAGGTTGTCTCCTTTTCTGTTCTCTTCAGGCAAGTGGAGTGTTACAAAGTATTTTTGATGGCTGTGCTAAATGAGCTCCCATTGCTCCCGGACCCTTTACGAGACCGATGAGTGTTATTGTGAATGTGTCTTAGATCCATAAAAATAATGCTAATCAGTGACATTAAGCCCTACAAGCAATGTCACTGTGTTGGTGCATGTGGATAAGAGATGTCCAAATGAGTCATTCAACAATGGCTTTTAAGGCTTACTTCTAGTTCAGTGGTCAGAAATTCACAATGTTGTTATATGAATTCTAACTGATGTCATTAAAATGCATATAAATAATACGCCAAATAAAAATGAAAACTTGTGCTATAGATGTGTAAAAATGGACTTTGGCGTGTTTATGTTACATATGTACGCGAAAACTGCTTATTATATGCACAGCAACAAATTTCATATCATATGCAAAGGAAAACTGCATATTATATGCACCCCAAACATGTGCACCCATATTAAGTCTATTTTTGTGTATCAATACCACAAATTCTTGTTTTTATTTTGCATAATCTGTATACACATTTTCATGAGACCGGGCTCAAATTTAAAAAAATAGGAGTATTATGGTTTTGTGTGTGGTAAATTATACATCACACATCATTGTACATTTACTTACAGTATGAATTGTATACACTGCATCATTTAACCAAATAGTATCAGCAGACTAACGCTTATGTTAGCTTGTATCCAAAACAATGCACAAGTGATTGAATTACTGCTAAAGGTAAAGAACAAAGAGAGAATTATCAGTGCATATAAACATGCTAATGTTTTCCATAGTGAATTTGACATAATTGGTGTATATATGCTAATGCTAAAGAGTAAACTGAATTTTATATTAGCATAAAGCTTACAAACCAATACAGTACGTTAATAAGCTAAACTAAAGAGTAAATGGAAGAGTGGTAGCTCTATAGGTAAATATGCTAATGCTAAAGCTAAACTACAGAATAAACCATGAGAACTATATTTTACTTGAAGCTATTATGTTAACTAATATGAAATTAACTGTTAAAGCGTTTAAGGAATAAAAGAATTGTAAGTTAGCAAATAAACCAGTATGCTAATGTAAAACTTTGAAATGGACATATATAAACTATATGCTAAGTATAATGCTAGACTTCATGATGTAACCAAGAAACTGCATGCTGTCTGTAGGTAAATTTGATTTGTAACCGAGGCTACTTTGACATGATCAACATGATTAACCAGAAGAAATGTCAACAAGAGATTTTGCACTGTTGTCTCTATCACAAGTTGATGAAACACAATCAGTAGCGAATGAGAACTCTTCTTCACGCTAGTATTTTTTTTTTTTTTTTTGTGATATCGACACTAGTGGCAAGAATTATGAAAAATATTGATAAAATAAAGACCTTATTTAAAGCAAAAGTAAATATATTGTGATACATCGTTACACAATGTTGAAAAAAAACAGCATATGGTATTTTTTGAAGCTGGGATGCTGGTTTAAGCTGGTCCTTTGCTGTTTTATGTTGGTCCTTGGTGGTTTATGCTGCCATATATCAAATAAAATGTTAATGCTAAAGCTAAATTAAACCAGGAGGATTTTTAAATTAGCATAACTACGAGTTACCCAAGCAAGATGAACAATAACATTACAACAGCACAAGCGGTTAGACTGTGTAGCACCCTCTGCTGGTCAAAACCAACACCATGAAATTTGCAGTAACCTGTAGGCTTCATTTCTCATTCTTTCTTGCCAGATAAAGGGGTATTTGTCTTCAGGGGGCTGTTTTGAGCGCACAGTGAAATCAAGGACATTTTTTAGGACAGCTCCCAAAAATTGTCTTCCGAAAACGTGGACTGAATCCCGGCGCACAGGAAAAACACATCCTGTAATAAACTGTACATGTATGTATGATAGCATATGGAAAGCAAAGCCATTGAAGTAAATAGACTTAGCATCTCCTTTCAAGCTTCTAGCTCTTCTCTTCTGCCTGGAGGTGGGCTGAAAGCTCTGTTGTCTTAAACCACGGTTTGATAGTCTCAGCTGGACACTAGGTAGTTGTGGCAGCTGCAGCGAAGCATGGGAGCATATGGCTCGGAAAGTTACGGCTGGAGTCCAGCAATTATCACACCAGGGGGCTCTGTTACACCAGCACCAGCCATGGCCAGAGATAATGAGGCACATCTACAACAAACAGTACTTCTGCTTTAGGACATCCAAACATTCGTGCGAGTCTCCCAGCTGGGCCCACAGGACAGTGTCTGATTAAGTACGACGGAGCCAGAAAATCTGTAAACGCTGCACGGGGAGAACTGTTAAAGCGCCAAACTTTGTTAGCCGCTTGTTGGATGCAGCAAAGCTGTGTTTTTTGGAGCCGCAGCAGAGGAGATCTTGTGCGCGGCCAGGTTTTAGGTTCAGGAGGACTCCTGCGCACCATCTGGGGAAGAGAGCGAAGATGAACCGGTCCTGAATGTCATGGTGGTGCTTTACTTTGCAGTCAGCTCTTTTGCTGAAAAGACACTCTCTCGCTGAGTATTTCTGAGGTGAATTCTCTGGAAGTCATGTCTGGCAAATAGAGTTTGCTTTTCTGAGGTACCCCAGGGTTTTGTGGAAAGCACCTTATTGAGTTTAAGATGATGCTTTTAAATATGTGCGGATGCAAAAATATAATTCTTTTAACTTGCACTGCCTCGAAGTCCTCCTAACTTCTGCTTCTTTTTACTGCTTTATGCAATAACAGAATAAATATGGCTATAAATATTTATTAATGGCTATTATTTTAGTATTGTGTTTTGTGTATATACTATTATAGTATTTATTAATACTTTCACTTTTATAGCTTTAATTCAATTCTTACATTTTACTTTGTATTTTTTTTGTAATTTCTAATGTGCTTTTGTAATTTTCATGTTTTTTTATATTTTTATTTGGCTTTCAGTGTTAGGTTGAGTAATTCGAGCACTTTATTGTATTTATTTTATATTACGAATATGTCTATCAAACACAATAATGTGTTTGCGAGTAAAAAAAAGGTTTAATATAAATAAAATAAATAAATAGAATTATTTTGGGGAAAATGTGATGTGTTTATACAATATTATTTAATATTATGTATGTGTATGTATATATTTATACACACACACACACACACACACACACACATATATGAGTTCTGTCAAACAATTAACTGCAATTTATCACGTCCACAATAAAGGTTTTTGTTTACATAATATGTATATGTAAATATGTCAATATATGTTTATATATACACACACATACACATTACACACATATATTATGTGTGTATATATAAATATATACAAAAAACTTTATATATTTATAGATATACTAACTTTATATGCTTTGTATATATTATATAGTATTATATATATGATGCTTAACTATATCAACTATATATAACCTTTTTAATTACAGTAATATTGCTTTCAAAATAAATGTTTTATTTTAATTAAATAATATAGTGATATACATTTTATATTAAATAAAAAAAAAAAAAATAACATTTGCATTATTTCCGTTTTAGTCTGTTTAAGCTCCATATTGTGGTTACTTATTATCTTTTTGTTTGGACTATTTTCCTAACACATTTGTACAGATATTCTACTGCTGTACTAAAGAATACTGCTTGCCTTCTTATGAAACATTGCTAATAAAGTAGCGTAATTAGCAGGCTACGCTACAAACGGATAAGAAGACTTTCAGGGCCGGTTGTTGTGTGACATTGTCGGCAGACCCCTCGAGGCGAGCACATTTTACTCACACTTTGAAAATGCTGATTGGCTCTGGCAGTTTTCATCTTGTTTCTTTACTCCGTCGATTTCATTACGGTGATGCGTTCAGAGCAACGTTCACATCCTTTGACAACCAAGCTTCTGATTGGCCCCTGATAAAACCTTAATTCCCTCCCAGGATTTTATAGCTGGAGTCTCACTGAGTATGTGCGTGTGTGTGTGTTTGCGAATCTGTGCGTTGCATTTGCAAGGGTGACGGATGCTCCCAAAGCCCGGAGGTGATTCATCTAAGGCCAACTGCTCATGGAGAAAGATTGACAGGCTTCCTCTTGCCCATGACAGATGGACTGGTTCTAGCCATAGGAAATAGGGAGGCAGTGGATGCATATAGTGTTGAGAAAGCTAAGATATTTTTTTCATTTACCACGTTCTGTGGAACAGGGTACAAATTGGTTTTCCATTCCCTTTTTTTGAAGTCTTAGAGGCATTTTTGTTGTCGTGAGAACTATTAGATATGCAAGGTAAACCGTTTACTAACATAAGATTAAAATAACCTGTAAATTAGCTGGATAAAATGCAACACTTTATCTGTTTTTGGTTAATTTGGTCTGTTTTATGCTACAGGTCTGAATTCAGCAATTAAATTCACTTAAAAATTGCAAAATATTTTTTTTTTCTTCAAAAAAATGATCAGTAACTACCAAACAATATAGCCCCAAACTAGCAATCCTATACTAAATCATTGCAAACTGTCAAATTAAAAACTATTCTCATTGTTTTTGTGCCACAACAATTAATATATATATATATATATATATATATATATACATTG
>JAUMHR010000090.1:9953288-9965747 GCA_032361145.1 Enteromius fasciolatus | reverse complement strand
CGGACAGCTCGCCAAATTCGCTTTCCATTTCTTACCAAATTCTTCCTCTTATTAATGAGAAGGCGCGAACTAGTGAACTGTTTTAGTAGGTATATCTATAGATTTTATAGTCGTGATGGTTTGAGAAGGCTAAAGTGATCAAACCTGCTGATGGCCCCTTGGTCATTAGCCTACTTTAAATAACAAAAACTTACATTTAACGAACAAAAAAGTACTCCAAACATTTTTCTAAATTAACTTAACAAATAATAATTTTGCCATTGCACACAGAACAGAACTATTTTAACAGGCGGCTTTCTTTGTGTGCAGATTAATGTCTGCCTATTAGACAGCCTCTTATTGTTTTATCAATATCATTTCAACAAAACTAAAAACAAAGTAATATTAAGAAACAAACAAACAAAATGAATTAAATAGTACAAAAACATAACAAAATTACTAAAACTTAAAAATTACTCAAATCAAAATGAACCGGACTATAAAAATAAAAGCTACTAGTAAATGTGTCACGCCCCTGGTGACAAAATGTTAATATATCTATATCTGCAGAAAATTATAGGGAGAAATTATAGAATTATAGAAATTATAAATGTCAAATAAAATAAGAACTCATAAGTCGCAGCAATGCATCATGCGCTAACTGCTACAATGGCTGTGACCTGTTATTAAGGCTTTTGAATGTCACGTTGTTACAAATAAGGTAAACCAACATATGCAGGTCACACATAGGCATATAAATCAGTTCAGTGATCATGATGTTGTCTTTCCATGGCCAGACCGGAGGAAGAGGATGATGACATCTGTCTGTCAAACAAATAACTCTGACATTTGCACAACTTCCTCTAGGTGCCCCAGATCAAACAGCGGTAGCCGTGCATGAAGCCAACCTGAGAGACATCAGGGCTGCTAAATAAATATCACCTCAGTAGAAAAAAGCTGCTCTGTGGCTCCCATCGTGGAACGGCATAAAGACCATGAACCTGATGCATATTTACATACAGCTTAGCAGCCAGATCTGATGTAATTTAATTAAATCCTGTTAAAAATGAAGCAGTAATGCCTCCCGCAGGTCAATAGTGCTACAGGAAGTATGCTAACAGGATGCTACATGCTAACACCATTATGTTTTAAAGCACACAGTGGTTTCAAAATGCAAGTTTGGTGTACGACATTGTAAAATTGATGTTATAGCACAAAATGGGAAAGTTCCTACAACCACAGACTTTATTTTTCCCTCAGGAACTTCCTGAGGGAACGCGTGCTAATGCTAATTCTCTTATCTTTTAGCTGAGCTACTTTGTTAGCGACTTGTAGCTCTGCAGCATTTTATGAAACATCCGTTAAGGATGGCGAATACATAATTATGGCACGTGTGTACTTTTGTATGTGTTGAAAAAGGCCAAGGAGGGTGAGTGAGAGTGAATGATTAAGAATGATCACTCCTCAGCAATTTGTGTCCACTTCTTTTCAACGAGGATTTTAAATAAAGGTCTTCGGAGAGGTTAATTAGTATTGTCTGAATGGAATCTATCAGCAGCGAGGCCTTTTCTCGATTTGACAGCTCCATTATGGAGGCAAACAATGATGACTGTGTGCTTTGTTTCATAAAGATTAAAAAGATAGCGACAGGTAAACAAAATTCTTTAATTTTCAGGTACGAGGTTTAAAAATTGGACATCATTCACTTTTGTTGGTTGTAGAGTGTAGAGTGTGTGTTTTGTAGCTTTCCATGCTACTCATAACTCATAATAAGTAGTAGTAGTGAAATAGTAAAATGATTAGTTATTATTGGATAAAAAAATTAGAGGGAATCTGAAAATATTTAATAAAAACAATTTTGAAACAGCAATACATAATATACAAATAATATTAAAATAACAATATAATAGATATATATTATATTTTTAATCATCAATATTTTATCTTTTGTTAAAAAAAATATCTCAAGAGATCAGTAACATCTTAAGAGGGTGCAATAGTTGGGATATGAAAGTTTTTTGTTTTTTTAAATTAAATTTAAAATTTAATGCAACATTCAGTTTGATTTAATTTTTATGTTTATGTACAAAATAAAATAAAACAGTTTGCATATTTTTAAACTCTATTTTTTTTTTTCATTTTTCAACAGAGTTTGAGTATACCACACAATATATGAATTAATTTCATGTAATACTTTGCTTAAAATCTTTATGTATAATGCATTATAAAAAGTAGTTTTCATGCATTAATTATGCCCCGTAATGCATATTATAATGTATTTTACAATCTCATGAATAATTAACCACAGTAGATTATAACCCTTTCAATTCTTTCTTACACTATACATTTTAAATTTGGATATAATAATTAATGACAAGATAATAATGTTTTAGAATGCATATTGTACAATGCTTTTAATAGCACTTTATAATGCATTATACATAAAGACTTTAAGTAAAGTAATACTGAATGTTATACTTGCCTATGTGAACAGTTTACAGTTGTTCAGTAAAATGCATTATGTTTTATGGGGCTGCATTAAGTACATGATCTTGTACTTGAACCTTCAAGTACGGGTTTATTTAAAAATTGTGTAATATAACAGTGGCTCATCTCAAAAAGGCTGAAAAGCTTTAATTAAGACTGAAATCCTGATAGTTAAAATGAATAGTGAAAATACCAAGATCACTGAGAAAGTGGACGATCACTGTTGAAACAAAACCAGTAAAAAACTCTTTCCTCAATTAAGACTGAGGGTAATGTCTGTATGTAGTTTATTCAATCTGAGCAGCAGTGCATTTTGTAGTACAAAAGTACAAAACACATTCTGCATCCCTTGAGAAATCTTGAAAATTCCAAAGACTTTCTTCCGCTGCCTCACGCACATTCCACAAGACGCCTGAGATGTCTGGAAATGACAGTAGCGCTCAAAATGAATGTATGATATGTCCCTCGTACTCATTGCAGGCCTGGAAAAGCACAAGCACAGACAGTAAAAGGATCCTCCATCTGCACAACCGTCAGTTCTAGCTGATGCTGCAATCATGTGTTGCAATTGCTTCAAATCATCTTTGCGTTCTTCAACTTCTGAAACTTTCTCATAAATGTAGTACAAATGAGTCACATATTGTAGACGCTTGAGTTTTCCTTCTCTACTATGCGTGTAATATAATAGGTATAATGTAAAAATTTAAAATGCAAAGTGTGTGTGTTCTCTCTCAGTTTAGTTTGATATATTATTTTAACAATAAATAAAACAATTTGTATAAAAATATGATATCTAATTCTATTTATTAGATAAAAGCAGTATCTAAACATTTAGCATTGATTATGCTATACGATGTATTTCAATTTAAGGTAACACTTTATTCAAAGCCTTTATAAAAGTAGTTTTAATGCATTAATTATGTCATGTAATGCATATTAAAATTTTACAATGTCATGAATAATTATAACCACAGTACATTAAAATATATCAATTCAATCTTACACTCTGAATTTTACATTTGGATACAATTATTTATGATAAGATAATAATGTACAATGCATATTGTTAAAAAAAGTACCTAATTTATTATTCCCTATAATAATTTATCAGAATTAATACATTTTATTTTAGGAAATTCTGTAAAAAAAACTATTTTATTAGGGCAGTTTTTAATAAAAAAATTATTTTATTTTATTTTTTTATTTTTCTTTATTTTAAATTGGCAAAAATGCCCAGTTCATGCATCAATCTTTTTTTTTTTTGAAGCAAAAGTAATCCAAAGAGCTACGGTTCTTAACTCCATATCATTTACAATGTAAATTGCACACTATTATGCACTTCTGGATTGCATTGTATGAGGAAATATTATTGCAGCGCTGATGAAGGTTAATTTCTTTCTCCCCATCAGCAATATTATATTATTTTATGGAAAGTGTCGCATTTGATTTCCCTTATGGCCGATCTGAAAAGTCTTAGTTTTTAGTCTCCTGTGCATCTCTTTTGTGGCTCTGTAATATTTTATTAAACTGGAAACATGAGCGTGAAATTAAGTTCTACAGGCATCATTTCTGAGTCTAACCTTTGCCGTGCAGCAAAATTCAAAACACTGCAGGCTGAAAAGAGGCATCTGAAGAGACAGAGAGACACTGTCTTTCTTGAGCTCCTTAAAGTTTCTGTCATTCGCTGAATGAAATGTTCCCGAGCGAACCTTCAGGGCAGAGTTTAAACGGTTTTAAAGTTTTAAAAGTTACTCCACGCACCATCCATCTCGCCAGAAAAACACAGGAATTTCATGTGCGCCCTGTAATCGCTCGAGCCCAAGATGGCATTTAAGCTTCAAAATTTGCATGTGAAAGCTTGTCATTACATGCGAAATGTTGTGAAACCATACAAAAAGCACATATGAATTAATCTGACATCTTTCGACAGCATCCGTAACTGCATTAAGACCCTCCGTTTGTGGAAGTGAACAAAAACGGGTTTACAGTCATGCGCTAACAATGGATCTCTGTGAGGAACGACTTTCTGAGGAAAAAACGTCGTGCTTGGGGTTTGTGACTGCCTATACATGAATTGTGAAGTCATGTTTGATCGATAAAGTTGTTTAAATCACATTTTTTGATGTCGGACAACATTTGTGATGCACTTCTGCAAAACATCTGTAAAAATAGGGCCTGTACAATTTGAAGGGTTTTTTTTTTCTGTATTTTTACCAGTTTTTTGAATTTTACACTTCCATTAAATTGTGTTTTCGAGTTAACACAAATGTCCATCAAATGAATGACTAATGTGTGTAATGAGCTGCCAGTATTTCATTTTACATGGTTGTTTATTTACCATCATATTTTATTATGGGTACTTCCTTTTGTGGTGAATTGTTATTTTAAATACTGTACAAAACAAGGCCTCTAAATTTTTTTTTGTCTTTTTAAAGGGCAGTTTTAACGAGTCTGCCTTTTAAATGAATTTGATTTGATTTCATATCAAGACATTACAAATGACTATATTTCCCAGTTCATGCAAAAGTAATCCAAAGAGTTACGGTTCTTAACTTCATATAATTTACAATGTAAATTGCACACTATTATGCACTTCTGGATTGCATTGTTTGAGGAAATATTATTGCGGTGCTGATGAAAGTTCATTTGTTTCTGCCCATCACCCATAATCACTCAAGACGAAGATGGCATTTACGCTTCAAATTTGCACATAAAAGCATGTTATTACATGTGAAATGCTGTGAAACCATACAAAAACTCTGCTGGATAAGCATTGCATTTTATTTTATTTTAGTACGTACTGTGAGAGATTCATTATTCATTCATTATTATATAATAATTTATAATATTTCTTTTCTTTTCTTTTAGGAAAATACTGTAGAAAGAGATTCATTATTTATTCATTATTATACAATAATTTATAATAATATTTTAGGACATACTGTAGAGAGAGATTCACGTTGCAAAAGGAAGAAAATCATGAAAAGAATCAAGTTATATTTAACCTGAAACGGTGGTAGTAAGGAATATCACCCTATATTGTCATTTAACACCTGATAATGACGAGACAAAGGGTTTATTTTAAAGGTGTGAAGTCTAGTGTTGGCGTTCGTGCTGCACGTTCGATATAACACTCCCCAGAAATAACACGCACGCATCTGTTTCACAGACATGTTGGCTCATGTCAACACATCCCTGACATTTGTATTTACAAGCCTGCGATCCGGGGGTTGTGGGTGAAAAGCAGCGGTGCCCGGTTCGCCAGCCGCTGAGTGGCATTTGTATTGCGGCCGGTTCTCTTCCTCCGTTGTTGCGGTGAATGCTGATGAGTTCAGCCTCTGGGGATTCGGCTGACAGCCTGGCCTTTTGGCTGAGGAGAAATCAATCACACCGTCAATAGCCACCAGAAGCCATTACCCAGCGTGCCTGCTGGCAGCCTTCACCGCAGTTCTTTCTACCATAACACGTACTTATTTGTCTTCGTTACCTGGTCTTGTTTCACCTTTAGCGTCACCTCACGGGTCGGCAGTCGTTCACATCAATAGCTCTGGGCTAAAGCGGTTTTGGAGGTTGCGTATGTATCGCTCCGCCTTTACTTGCTTTAATTGGTTCTGCATTTTCCGCTTTGCTTCAGGCAGAATTTAATGATTAACTCTCGCGAAAGAGTCAATATTTTCTTCTTTTGGGGCTGAAACTTTTTGGGATTTTTTACCCTCCCTGGCTTATAAAGAAATAGTTTACTTAGGAATTAACATTAGCTGAAAATGTACTCACCATGAGGCCAAACGTAGATGAGTTTGTTTCTTCAAATTTTACATTACATCAGACTGGATGCTCTGTGAATGGGTGCCTTCAGAACGAGAGTCCAAACAGCTGATTAAAAACATCACAATAATCCACACCACTCCAGTCCAACAATGAACGTCTAAGAAACTGGGCCATAAAGGTGTATTTGTTAATCTCAAACATGCAGCTTTTCACTTTTTTCACCTTTTGTCGACTGTCTTTATCTATTGTTTGGACTCTCGCTCTGAAGGCACCCATTCAGGATCTATTGGTGAGAAAATGATGCAATGACAAATTTCTCCAAATCTCCAAAACTGACTTACCTACATCTTATATGAGGGTGTTTAAGTTATCAGCTGATTTGAATTTTCGGGTGAACTATTCCTTATATTTTTGGCTCTGATCTAGAAAATGTGATGGTTAAAATCTCTCCTATAAGGTTTGTTCTTTCTCTCCTTTTATAGATCCCTCAGATCAGCTATGCATCCACAGCTCCAGAGCTGAGCGATAACACCCGCTACGACTTCTTCTCCAGGGTTGTGCCACCCGACTCTTACCAGGCCCAGGCCATGCTAGACATCGTGACGGCCATGGGCTGGAACTATGTCTCCACGCTGGCGTCTGAGGGGAATTATGGGGAGAGTGGTGTGGAGGCATTCGTTCAGATCTCTCGAGAAAGCGGTAAGCTTCCCGTGAACACTCTGAAATGTGTTTCTGTACGAGGGCTCCAGATTATCTTCTGATGTACGTCTCGCTTCACTGATCACAACTGATTGATTGACTGAATTGAATTTCTTACCAAAAGTGCAACATAGCTTTGTGTTTAAGGAATATATTTTACACTTTGACAGCAGTTCATTTTATTCCATTTGATTTTATATTATTTTTTGTTTAAATTTTTGAAGTTTTGTTTTGTTTAATGTTTCACTTTTTTGTATATTTTGTGTTTTATTTTAGTTTTCATTTTTGTTTCATTTTTATTTCATATTTAATGTATCTTTAAAATTAATTTTATTTAATGTTTGTTTTGTTGCAATTTGTTTAATGATTTGTTTTTGTTTTGTTAATATATATATATATATATTTATGAATAATATTTTTGATCCATATTTTGTTTCATTTTTGCTTCTTTTTATTGTTTTTGATTCATGTTTTGTTATTTGTTTTAATTCATTTGATGTACAATGTGTTCGTTTTTTTATTTTGTTGCTTTTTGTTTCATGTTTTATTTTTTTATTGTTGTTTTATTTTATTTTTGTTTCATGTTTTGTTTTATCTGTTTTGTTGTTTTTCTTTGTTTTGTTTCATATCATTTAATGTTTTTTTGTTAGTTTATTTTGTTGCTTTTTTCCGTAAGGTCCCCTTAACGTTATACAAGTTTTTTTTTTGAGTTTGAGTTGAAAATATTGATGTAAAACTAGTATAGCTGTTATTATTTACTTACTTTTATATTATTTATAAAAAGTGTTCCAATAAAAAAAAAATTACATAATATAAATCTGGACAAATAAATAATGATCGCGTTTTCATTTTGGATGAACTACTCCTTTCAAGAGGCTGTGCTTCTGTATCTTTCAGATTTCTATACATAAATTACCTCTGTTGCAGCATAAATCACATTGTTAGTAATCAGGGATAGCCAAGTCACTAAACAAATTGCTATTAATATGTAAATGCGATGTCAACATTTTGGCATTTATAAATAACCTGCTTTTGTATGTTAGAGTAAAGTATCTGGTTGAAATGAAAGCCCGTTTCAGCCACTGAATAATTTTGTATGATATTAACTCGCAATTGTGAGTTACAAAGTCCAGAAAAAAAGATATGTTCTCAGAACTGTGACTTAATATCTCGCAATTCTGACAGTATAACTCGCAATTCTAACTTTATAACTCACAATTCTGACAGTATAACTCGCAATTCTAACTTTATAACTCACAATTCTGACAGTATAACTCGCAATTCTAACTTTATAACTTGCAATCCTGACTTTTCTGACAGTATAACTAGCAATTCTGACTTTAGAACTCACAATTCTGATTTTGGGTGCGTTCGAAACCGCATACATCCATACTAAATAGTAGGCAAAAAGCAGTAGGCGAGCAAATGAGTATGTTTGAAAAAAGTATTCATAAAACAGTAAAATCAAATTTGGCAAGCAACGGAATGCTGACAGGTGAAAGTGGACACAGTGGTCAGCTGCAGAACTGGCTCAGCTGTGTTGAGATGATTGTACAGTAGATGTGGGTTCACCACCCTTTCTTTAACTTATACGTTTATTTATCCCTTGACTGTAAATTGAGATGTGTTCACCTTGGCTAAACTTGTCTAGTATGTGTAGTCATGCATTGCTGGCATATGAAAAGCATATTACATTTAGCTTCTTTTACTAAAAAAATGTAAGTAATTATTATTCAGTAATTTTTAAGTTTAAATCATTAGTATGTAATACATTTTTTGAGTGTCTTCTCCAAAGATGAGATCTTAGATCACATGATAATGTAAACATGGCAATCAACGAGAGTTGGTTAAAGAGTATAGCGCTCATTGGGTAAGTACTTATTGAAGTTAAGTACCTACTCATTGAGCATGCAATTTCGAACAATTCTGACTTTATATAGCCATTCTGACTTTATAACTCGCAGTTCTGACTTTATATCACAATTCTGATTTCATAACTTGCAATTCTAACTTCCTATCTCACGATTCTGACTTTATATTGCAATTCTGACTTCATAACTTACAGTTCTGACTTTATTGCAATTCTGACATTATATCTCACAATTCTGACTTCATAACTTGCAAATCTGACTTTATATCTCACAATTCTGACTTCATAACTCACAGTTCTGACTTTATTGCAATTCTGACTTTAGATCTCACAATTCTGACTTTAAATCGCAATTCTGACTTCATACTGTAAATTGCAATTCTGACTTTATATTTCAATTTTGACTACATAACTCGCAGTTCTGACTTTATTGAAATTCTGACTTTCTATCTCACAATTCTGACTTCATATCTCACAGTTCTGACTTTCTATCGTAATTCTGACTTTATATGGCAATTCTGACTTCATAAGTCACAATTGTGACTTTATTGCAATTCTGACTTTAGATCTCACAATTCTGAGAAAAAAAGTCAGTTAAAATAAAAGTTAAAATAACCTTTTTTTATTTTTTATTCAGTGGCGGAAACAGGCTTCCATAGGTTGGAATGGGTAGAGAGTTGCATTAAGAATTTCATCTAATGCCTACGTAGTCTGTCAAAATCCTTTGCAAATAAGCAAGATTTTCCCCTCCTGTGATATGTCTGCTTTGGTGCATTTAAAAAAAAAAGGTCTTAAAAGAAAATTACATACTGCATCTAACTGATTTATGGTCAGCTTTTTCTGAGCTTGCTGACCAGCATTGCAATACACAAAACATCAGTGAGACTGAATTACATGCTTTGACAGAGATGGAAGGCAAATCGCCGTCTCAACAGAAGAAAGGTCAAGTAACATGAAAAAAAAAATCAGGCTATATTGTAAGGACATGTCTGAAAACCTTCACCACGTTCTATTCTGTCAAATCTGAGCCATCAAAGTCGAGCTGAGCTTATGCTTCATTGTCCATTATTCAGCGATTTTACACGGAAATTAATAGTCAAGGAAACATGAAGGTTGGGATCTTGAAGAAGATACAAAAAGTGTTTGATTGTGGCCTCAAAGAACCCGCCATTTCAGAACTAAAAATCTGTATTCACACTCACACTGCTTTGGAGTTCTCTGCTTATAGCCGTTAACCCATAATTCACTTCATTTTACATCACGTAGGTCGCACAGTAATGGCTCACATTCCCATTTTCCCTCCCACACGAGCCCGCAATAATATAGAGCATTACCGTTAGCACACGTCCAGTGGAAACCACAATTACAGAGAAGCTTATCAATAAAGAAAGAGAGTAGAGGGAAAAAGAATGGGCCTTGATATAGAGACATAATTACAAGCACAGGTCCAGTAATGGACTCGCCGCGCCATCCCAGAAGAACATCATAACCAACCACATCCTGGTCACCATGATTGATTTATTATTGCAGTGTGTCTTGCTCATGTAGACACGGACATGCCGCGTTAATTATGTTGTAATTATGGAAATACAATTAAAGGAAGAGACACATGTGAGCGATTAACATCGTTCCTCCAGGCTCATCAAGTGTGTTTATCCCCCTGTGTGTGTGTGTGTGTGTCTGAATGTAATGTACGTGCTTTATTAGGATTTTAACAAAATCATGCTATTTTCTAAGAAATAAAATACATAAAGGCCCTCGTATTTACTGTTAATAAAATTAATTTTATTTATTTATTTTTTATTAATTAATTTTAAATAGAGTGTATGCTAATAAATGACTTTTATGTTTTAAAATATTTATTGTTAATGAATTTATACTAATTAAACACTAACAAGTGCTGTCAAACAATTAATTGCATCCAAAATAAAAGGTTTTATTTACATAATATGTTTGTGTGTATTGTGCATATTTATTATGTATATATAAACACACACACATGCAGCATATATTTTGAAAATATTTACATGTCTATATTTATATTAATATAATTTTTATATATTTAATATATAAACGTTACATATTTTGCAAGTGAGTATATTTATTTATACATAATTCATATACAAAGTGCACATACATGTATATATAAGCCAAAATGTTTATTTTGGATAATATTAATTGCAATTAATCATTGGAAAGCACTAATTCAGACATGCATAAGGAGGCTTTGTAAATAGAGAGGCATATAAAATTATAAACATACAATTTAGTTTTGTAATATTTAAAGTACTCTAAGGCACATTAAAACAACATTTCAAAGTGGGGAAAACAAAATATATGAAAACTAAGAATAATTGAACAAAAAAGATTGCATTGAAATCATGAAACTGCTGTTTTCCTCACTAGCTTTGTTTTAAGTCCATTGTTTAACTGCTGAATGTTTGTACAGCCTTTGTACTTCATATCAAAAAATAACGTCAAATACGCAAGTGATAAATAATAAAGTATTGTGTAGACGCAGTTTGACACTACTTTATCCTTCAGAGCAACTAATTACACAAAAAAAACATTTGTACTTGTGTTAAAAAATGCTTCTGTGTTTCCCCCCCTCAAAGGCCAAACATAAAAGTGAACTCAGCGTCATTATGGAAAATTCCTAATGTATTCAATGCAAATCAGCCTTTGACACGATCTACACTTTCTTGCATTTGAAATGCGCCCCTTATCACGAGTTAGAAACCAAACTGTCTCCAGAACAGTAATAACTAGCAGTTAATTATTCTCTTGAACAAACAAGCAGTAACCAGATGCTATTAATTTTCGTCTTTCTGCCTGATTGGCATGCAGTGGAGCCTCGCAGCGTGGCAAAGTGACCCTCTCCATCATTTGAAATCCCACTACATCATTACCGTAGCATTTAGGAGGCCGTTCTCAATAGCACGGCAATGCAATCTCTATGTAAATGGTGCATAAGCAACAATAATCATGAAAAATGACAGCAATATACAATTTGCTGCTCCAGATAAAATAGCAGTTTTATGGAAAGGGAAAACAAACACTCGTTTTTCCTTTGGGAACAACCACGCGCCCATTCATGTTTGGTTTGCCGTTATGAGTTATTTAAAACGGTACAATCTGTCTCTCTGAGATGTCTCATCAGTCTGAGTGATCTTGTTACATGATTGACTTTCTCCTGCTGTTTATGTGTTGCGCTGTATCCAAAAAGACTAGTTTAGTGCTTGTTTATTAGAAAACAGTGTTGTGCGGTTTGAGTTCCTTTTGGGAAAACCTTTAAATATTTGCGACTAGACATTTAGCAGGCATGTTTTGTCCAAAACAGCAGAGTATTAGGAGTCCTAGTCATCCTTTGGATAGATTCACGTCTGTTTTTGTTCTTTTCATGTCAGAAAAAGTTCCTTTTTATGAATTTGCAATTGGTTTGAGAGAATTCAGAATTTCTGGGCATTTTATTTTTCATTTAATGACGTAAAATTTTACAGTTTTACTGTAATCATCGACCTTGAAATCTGAATGCAGTGAATGTTTGAAGGTTTGCAACGGGTCTGGAACCTACATTCAAGGATTAGGAATGTAGGGTAAGGCATTATTAATTGGCTATATTCTAGTAATATTCATGCTAATAAGCAACTAATACA
>JAUMHR010000090.1:9913165-9928403 GCA_032361145.1 Enteromius fasciolatus | reverse complement strand
GACCCCAAATCAACAGTATTTCAGTATTATATATATATATATATATATATATATATCATAAATGAAAGTTATAATATTTTGAATTAGCAACTTTTGTTGTCTATTTTGTTAGTCTGTGTCTGTCTTTTTCATACTTTTTATATATTATTTTATTTCAGCTTTACGTCAATTCCCAAAACTATAATAGTTTTCGCTTTAGCTGACAAAATCAAGTCACAAGTAAACAACCACCCGGGAAAACCTAGCAACTGCATAGCAACAGGAAAAATCGCTCTAAACCCCGTTAAATTATACGTAGCAATAAATGATGATTGATTGTTCAATACAGATTTGAATAGGCCTCTGAAGGAAGCATCGTTTCACATTTATACCCATGTTAACGATCAATCCTTCTTGTTTACGTATCACCTGAATGTGTAATTAGAGAACTTGAAAGACGTGCACAAATTTCATCGTCAGGTTGAGAGCCGACAAACAAGAGAAGTATTTCTGTCAGGCGACACATAAAATGCAGCCTCAGGTGACTGGCATCTCAAGCTAATGTTCCTTGCCTGTATGAAATGTGCCTCCATTCAGCTTCACAAACCCCCTCCAGCGGCATATATGGCTCCAGTATGCATCATTGTTCTTAGATGACAGTTTTAATCAAGGTGACAAGTCTTTGTGTGGTTTCATTAATGGCTGACAGCAGCAGTGCTGTGGCACATAAGGGAGAACGCAATGTGCTTCACGGACTATTTCCTTTGCCCCAAAAGCAGAGCGCCGTCTGAGGATTACAACCTGTCACACAAAGACAATTACACTTCAAAAACACTTTATGAGCTCAACCGATAAAGACCAATGCAGAAGCGCCACTAAGATGCCCACTGATACCGTCTGCGCCGCTTTCCAGAGTGTTTAAGTTTTAGCCGTTGAAGCGTCTATAAGGGGTTTAAGTTTCAAAAATAGTATCTTTTATGTCACGGCAGCGAGTGAAGAGACAGATCCCTCAGGGACACTTTTTTTTTAAGCAAAACTAAACGGTGTGAAACAAAAGCGCCATTGTGTAGGGCTCTATGATATCAGTTTATATATACAGTATATATTTTTGACTGCACAATGGAGATTTAATGCTATTGTCATATTTTTTTAAGGATAAACAGAACTTTTATTTTGGTGATTTGTAACGAAGACCATTTGTGTTTTTATTTGTTTGATGAGTTTTTCCCAAATGAAATGTTCAAATGGTCATGTAGTCATGATCATTATAGAAATCGATTCTTTAGCCCTGTTCTAATGGGACCAGTTTTTCAGGGGGTCATTCAAAAAATTTGTGTTTTAAAGACATAGTGATTTTAAAGAGTTACTCCAACCCAAAATATAAATTTTGTCGTTAATTATGTACCCCCAATGTCGTTCCAAACCCGTAAAAGATTAGCTTGTGTTCGGAACACAATTTAAGATATTTTTGATGAAAACTTTGTTGTCCCATTGACTGCTAAGTAACACTGTCAAGGTCAACCCGATCTCACGGCAATTCGTACATATTTTACGTTGTCTCTAATTCGTACATATTTGTACGACCACACTCGTATAAATTCACGCGATTTTTGCTAAATCGCATAAAACGAGTTGCCAGTTTGTATGAATTTGTACAAATGACCTATACCTAACCTTGCCCCTAAACCTACCCATCAATGGGTTTTAGACAAATCGTGCAAAATCGAGTGAGGTCATGCGAATTTGTATGAATTAGCACAATTTTGTCACCTCATACGTATACGTACAAATTGATCGTGTGACTGTGTTGTCAAGGTCTAGAAAAGTAGGCATAAGAAAGACAATGTCAGATTAAATTATATAATGTTTTAATTAGGCAACATAGGACTATTTATGAAAATTAAACCGTTTTGCTCTGAAAAAAAAAAAAGTTAAACTAAAGTAACCACACATTAACCGTGCTTTCGCTATACTAGCCATAGAGCTTCACCATGGTATTTGTAGTAAAACTTTGGTTATAGATTACTATCAATCCGAATGACTAGCCTATACGCAATGCACGCATTAGCGCATGATCTCTGCGAAGCCCAGATGTCTAAAACAAACCAACAAAAAAACAAACAAAACAAACACTAGTGCATATTGTGATTTGATTTAAGAAGGATTAGGTGTGTATTGCCTGCTTTGTAGAATTCATAGGACCTTAATTGTGTAACAAATGTTTTGCTGAGGTAAAGGTGGGCACAGACTCACAGATGCTCGTGGTCATCATCTGGCTGTGTTACGCCACACCTGGACCTCAAGGACAAATGGTGCACAGGTTGCATTGAAGTACCACATCAGCAAATGCACAAATGCAATGCTACCTTCATGGCAGGATGTTTTTTTATTTATTTTATTTTATTTATTTGTTTATAAAAGATTTCCCACCGTGTATTATCATAGAGAACTTACCGTTTTAATTCTTAGCTTATCAACCCTACGCAATTGCAACACAAACGCAGCTCGCAAGGTTGCTTTGGTCTGTCTTTTCAGTGTATAGAGAAACATTTTCAATTCTGTTCAAGGCAGCTGTTCCTGACCTTGTAGAAACTGATTCTTTTTTTGACACATGTTTCTTGATGTTTCTGTGTCTGTACTCTCATATAAACACTCAAGCAATAGGTTCCGCAGCCGAGCTTCTTTCAAATCACTATCTACAGCTCTTTTTTTCAAGTTAGGTAATCTAATTTGAATGCAAATGTGCGAGTAGAAGGCGAGAGGGAACGCGCCTTTAAAATATCAATATTTATTGCATCTATTTAAACCGCTGGGTTGTTATAACGCTGGATATTTAAAAACGTGTCCATGGCATGTGTTGGAATTGTCACCGTGGATTATATTAAATGCACTAGTTATGTATTCAAACTCTCAAAGCTTTAAAAAAAAAAAGACATTAACACCAGTCAAGAGCAGATCGTTCTGTATTAACCACATGAAAGCATTTTCTGTCATTTTAATGCTATGCAAACACCCCGTCCTGGGTGAAAATTGTCTCTGCACCCACTCGTGTCCCCCGGGACGTGTAATGGGCACGAATTGTGTCCTCTTATTTTTCCCTAATGTAAAGAAAGCCGTGCATGGCTCTCAAAGGAGAACACCAGACGCGGTGAATGCAAAGACGAGCTGATCCTTAAGGCTATTCTGATCCTCAATCTTAATGTTTGGCATCTGGAAGCTTATGATTCAGTTGTACTTGTTCGCTTGAGGATGCATGTACATTCATAGCAGAATGACACAATCATTAATGAATTATTTTCTGTGTAGAATCTATGTGTTACTGTAATGTGCTGTAAATATTAATCATATGCTAATCCACATTTTATTATGCAGGATGCAGGGTGAGGCAGTTATTATTTACATTTTGAAGTACAGAATATTCACTTTCGCTGTATAAATATTAATAAACTTCTTTACTATTTAGTATGTACAGTAAGCAGAGACTTACAGAACTGTTGCTAAAATTACGGAAATACAACTCATGAAGAACAATTTATTATGAAGTGCTTTGAATTTGATACTGACCAGAGTTATACTATTGCAGATGTTTTTGGTGATAGTTAATTTTTTACATTTTTTGAATAACAATTTGACGTTATGTACTTCGTTAATACTGATAAATCAACTTTTTACTATTAATATATACTGGAAGTAGACTATTATTATTTGAAATACTAACATTATTATCACAGAAATATCACTCTTAAATAACAGTTTATCATGTGAATTTATTATATTGACCAATACTTTACTATTTACATAATTTACTAAAATTAAAGTACAGAAGCAACATTAAAGAATACTTGAAGACAGAAGTTAAATTAAGATATCTGTCCTTTGTTGTTGATATTAAACTCACAGAGACCCTCGAACAGTTATTTTACATTTCTTTAAACTGATCGCTGTGGCATTTTCAGGCTTGTTACAAATGAATACTGTCAGCATCCTCAGCTTAATGCAGTGTGATGTGGCAGAGATTCATTTATAGCACCGAAGCCCCTCTCCTCCGGTCCAAGCGTGTCTTTCTACAGCAATTAACTGTGGAAAGGTTGATCTTAGACGCGAGCGGGCAGAGATGTGTCTTTGTCTACAGTACAAACCCACCGCTGTTTCTCTTCAAAGGCCGGATCAGCCTCCCCCAGGCAACACTGCACGGTATATGGCAATAAACTTTGCAACTTCATACCTGGAAAAGTTTGAAATGTAACTAAAGTTACATTTTTTTTGTTTTTACTGTAACAGTAAAAACAAAAGTTTTTACTGTTTTACTGTAATTAAAGGCTCCAGTGATTTTAATAGTTAGAAATGAGCTGAAGTACATACAGTAAATGTAGGCTGTTACTCCTAATAAAGAGGAATGTTTAACCTTTTACTATTCATTTCAATAATTGATATTGACCTTTTATATAACAGGTTTTGGGACTCTAACCCAACATAGCCTGTTGACTTTTAAGGCAGTTTCATAAATTAAATGTATAATGACTTGGGACACTATACAACTGATTCATAAAAGTGGTATGAGAAAAAAAAAGCAATACTTTTAACGGTAGTACAATATTCAGTTTAGCACACACTAATTTGGGGCAAACTAGTACATTTATAAAAAAAAACACTTTACAGTTATTTCTTGATTAATCTTCCCTAATATCATAAAGATAATGATAGTTTGTAATGTGGTGTGACCAAAAAAAGTTAATAATTTTGAAAAATAAATAAATAAATATACAATTATTAATAATAGTAATAGTATTTAATCATATTTTTAAATGGTTTACTTATTTATTCATTTGTGTTTGTTTGTTTGTTTGTTTTAAAGATACAGATTATTTACAATTTTTTATGAATTTTTTTTTACTAGTTTTTTGGAAACGTAACCTTGATCAAAACGCTTTTCTCAAAATAACCCCAAAAAACTTTCATATGATGTTTTTTAATTATTTAATCATAATATTTATTAAAAATACATTGGAATAAGATTTTAAAGGAAAATGTGTTTACACTACCGGGCATTTTTTGAGTCATTTAAAATATATATACAGGGCAATTTGTATATATTGTACAGCCTCACAAATTCATATGACTTTTTCTAAACTGTATATATTTTACAAGTTGCCATTTCGTTTGAATTTGTACAAATGACCTACACCTAACCCCACCCCTAAACCTACCCATCACTGAGGTTTAGACAAATCGTACAAAATACTCTAAAAATGTTTTTGCATTGAGTAATATTTACGAATTGCCTACCTATTGTGTTTCTGGTACTTTACCGATTTAGGAACAGAGCACAGTGAGAAAGCCGCAAACCTTTTTAAATGACTTTTATACGCATTAGCACAGAACTTTTTTTCTGGGCTAATTATCTCGACAGTAACTGTAGTTGTTTGGTATAACATACAGTGTTTTGTACAGATGTGAGTGTATCTCTTCCCACAGAAGCTTTTGTTCCAGTTTCAAACATTTCATCGCATGCACAGTGTGGTATGCATTTGTGTCAGCTTAAGCATGCCGCACCACTAATGGCTGCCACGGTTTGCGTGTGAAACACAAAAGCCCTTGCTCCCACGCTCAGCGCACTTTTTGTGCGACACTGGCTGCGCTCGTGTCTGAGGAAAAAGGTGAGATTGTTCTGCTGTGTGATAGCAGAACACGGCTGTCTTCTGCCAAAATATTGAAAGGCTGTATGAAATGAACAGTAAACAGTGGAAAAGAAAATTTGGCTGTGATGCCTGAAGGCTTCGGTGTGGGATTTATTTTCAAAATGCACTTGGCATTGATTGTATTAATATTTTAAAGGCTGCCTAATGTCTTTTAGCTGTGTTATTTGTGATATGAAAAGAAACTTTTGCCCATTAAAAAGTTTCATCTTTAGCAGATTTGTCAGTCTGAAAGCAAAATTGAATGAACTTTGTATTAAGAGGTTTTAGTATGCAAATAAGAAAATAAACAGCATTTTTGTAAATGTGATGATACATGGGGCAGCTTTCTGAGAAATGTTACTGTGCTTGGGCAATTTCCTTCTAAGAATGGGCAACAGATGCTTTAGATCAGCATCAAAAAGATGCTCCGTCTAGCCTCACCTTAAAGGAATAGTTCACCCAAAAATGAAAATTCTCACCCTCAAGATATTTTAAAATCTTAATGAATTTCTTTGTTTATCTGAAGACAAAGGAAGATATTTTTAATTAAGTTTGTAACCAGGCTGTTTTGGGTCACCATTTACTTCCTTATTACAAAAAAAAATACAATGTAAGTCAATGGTCACCCAAAACGGCTACCATATTTTAAAATAACAGTAATGATGGATCAGTCGTTTGGTATTGGACACTTAACTGTGCATCAAATAAAGAAAATAAACTCTGGAATATGGGGCTATAAAAATGCCAAAAATTAGCTGTTGACAATAATAATGAAAATGAAAATATATATAATAAATAATGAAAATAATGAAAAACCAAGCCCTTAAAGCCAAGCCCAAACCCTTGAACCCTTTGAGAAATATGTGTGGAAAGTTTTAATTGCCTGGATTCCCTTTGAAATTACAAATATTTGGAAAATATTTACCAAACCACAGTTAATTTGACCTTGGTTTAAGCGAACGATATGAATTAGAGATTTGTTTTTAATTAAACTTTAGACATGTCATTTGTGGTGTATTTTATAGTTTAGATTTTTGTACGTTTAAATTAAAGACCTTAAAAAAATGAAACTGTTTTTCAGAACCGATTCAGTCAGCGATTTATTTTCCCAAACCCTTCCTGTGTGTCACTGAAAGGTCATTTTTGAAAACTGAGGCAATTAAAGCTACAATATGTAAGATTTTGCTGCTAGAGGTCACGTGTTCAAAACCATAACAAAGGCGAAGCTTGCTGACGCTGTGAAAAGGGGCGGGACAAAAGATAAAAAGACATTGTTTAATCTTGAATCTCTGAAATTGTACAAACCTAACCCGATAACCTTTCACCTGTGTAACACAGAAACTTGACCATTGGTCTAGTTTTTGTACGAGTTCAGGAACTCATCTTCAGCAAGACGTGTCTGCCTGTCTTTCCGTTGAACTGAACCATTTTAGTAGTATGTGCAGACTGCAGCTGCTGAAATCACTGTCAGCACTGAGCTCACAGCTGGCACAGTCTACTAATTTATGTTGCCTTTTAAGCTTGATGGGAAAATGATCAGAAATTGTAATATTAATCATCCAGAATGCTTCTCAGCTCCTGCCTTAAATGAAGCACAACCATTTTCCATCTTAAATCGCTATGAAGCATGAAACACAAAATCTGTCTTTTAGTTTAGCTCTTGTTTTCAACTCAAACGCAAGCTTAAAGAAACACAGAAACGCATCTTAGACCAGGCTCCGCTTTTCAGTGACGTCTAAATATTTTATCGAACAAGTGACATGCCTGCTGACAATAGACAAGATGCCGCAGGCGCTGATAAATTGTTTGAGATTTGGATTGTGGTACCACTGTCGCACACAACAATGTGACTAATGCAACGGCAAACTTTTAATGCCTCGGGCGTATTTGACACTGGGAGCTTTAAATGAGCTTCCTTGTCAGACGTGGCCGCCGACCTATTCAGAATGCTCTGATTCTTGTGTCACGGCCTGTATGAATATTTTATAAGTGGCGGGAAGCCTGGAGTGTAGCGGATTCAGAGGTGAATGACATGGGGATGATAAAGCAGTGTTTCTGAACTTCAGAACTATTGTTAGTTGACTCATCACCTGAACAGAAATGTGTGTGTTGTTATTAAAGTTGCTGCCTTAATTAAAATAGGGAGCTTCCTTCTAAAGCTCTGTTTACACCAAGAATGATAACTGTAAAGATACGCCAGCACATGCTGATAATTGTCATTTGCCACTTAAATGCTTGATCTCTTTAAAGGTGGATTCTGATAGACTGCTAATGTTTTTTATCCCACATCATCTGAAACATTGCTCCTCTGTCTCATTGTTTGTTGTGTTGTGGACTTTGTCTCTGTGGGATTTTTAAAACATTACTTCTTTGTTCAAGTATCCTGACCTGGTCATCATAACATTAACTCAACCAATAGAGGGAGTTTGGGGGCGGAGCTATCTGTTTGCTGACCAATGATAGCGTGGGGCTTGTTTTGAAGTTATTTATTAGTCCAGTTTTAAAGGGATAGTTCACCCAAAAATGAATACTTAATCTCATGTTGTTCCAAACCTGTAAAACCTTCATTCATCTTCAGAAGATTGATTTGATGAAGTCTTAGAGCTTTTCAGCCTTAATTTTATTCAGACTTAGTTCTATGCTTGTGTCATGTACTCCCGTGAGTATATGTCTAAAGACTTTTATCAAAATATCTTAATTTGTGTTTTGAAGATGAACAAAGGTCCTACAGACGTGAGGGGTTAAAGACATTTATTAATGACATCATTTTTATTTTTGGGTGAACTATCCATTTAAGTCCAGGGTGGTGCTATAGGTTTTATTGAAGGGTTCAAAGAAAAAAAAAAATATTTTGAATATAAATTATAATATTGTAGTGCCGCCTATGACCCGATTTCCGAAAATCCTGTACCAAATTTCTTCTTTTTTTCCCTTTACCTAATTTTGTAAAGATCTGAGATTTCCTTTAGGAATTACATATGTTTGGATAGACTTTAAAAATGATGGTAAATTGGTTGTCTTTATAAAATCTTGCTACTTTTTTCACATTGTATAGGTCATCTAAATGCCGTCGTTTTTATAGGGAATCATCATATTTGGAGCCTCATTACTTATAATGTTCTTTCAAACCCCTGTGCAAAGTGTGTTGGGGAAATTGCCGGAAATTTGAAATACAAATGGGTTGTTTGGCAGCAGTGTGCAGCAATTTAGTTCAGTGAGTAGCATTGTTATCTCACAATCAAAAGATCCCTGATACAAGTCCCGGCTAAGCCTACGTGACCTTTCCATGTTCTCCCACTGGATGCTTCAGTTTCTCCCACGGCTAAAGCAGGTGGCCTTTCTATGTGGCCTTTCCATGTTCTCCATATCTTACTGTAGGTTTCCTCTGGGTGCTCCGGTTTGTCCCACGATCCAAACACATGCAGCATAGGTGAATCTGGACCATCTTTAAAGGGTGTTTCCCTCCCTATACTGGGCAAAAAGAACATCCTTGTCCCACATAGGGTTGCAGGAACGTTGGAGCCTATCCCAACCTCTCAGGCCATATGCTCTCAGAAAAAAAGGTAAAAGCTGTCACTAGGGAAGTACCCTTTAAAAAAGTACATTTTTACTCCTAAAGAGTGCGTATTAGTACCTTGCAGGTACCAAGACTGTACATATTACTTGCTTTTTTTTTTAGATGAAAGTAATAGGAAGATCCAGCATCCTCTTGACCCCACATGCGACAAGGTTGGAAAAGTAGATGGATGTTTTTTCGAAGGGCAGCAGCGAGACTGTGAGGTTGCATCTCGTTTCCCCTAATAAGCCTCATTTTTAAGTCAGACATGACATCTTGAAGTGTGCCCCACGAAGACGCCCAGCCAGTCAACATTATCGCCGCACAGCATCTCAATTACACGATGATGACTGAACTGATAACAAAGCAAAACAGCCACCATTAAGGGAAGCACGGCGATGATGCTTATCCTTGAAAGGACACCCATTCGACACAATCACTGGGTGTCTTTGGGCGAATTGGGCTTCATCATGGCTTCCTAAGCTGCTCTCGGGATGGGGCCACCACAGCTGTTCATTAAATGGACTGTAGTGGCAAGAGCGCCTATTTGGAGGGATACTAGTGTTTAACTCAACCGGTGAAGTGCTAATGCTGTAATGGAGGGCTTCGAGACAAGATGGAGGGTTATTATAGCCACCCTTTACGCAGCGCAGTGGCCTGATTCCATATCAGTGCTCCTTGCTGCAAACGATGTTGCCGGTGAAGAAATAAATTGACCTCAAGAGTAGATAGTTTATTTCGGAGTGTGAGACAGCGAGCACGACTCTTCCATTAGTGTGACTGTTAGGCTGTCTGAGACGTATTGAAGACCTGATCAGATCTCGAAGACATAACTTGTCACAATTTTCTTGCCGCATCTCTGAATGTGGAAAGCGAATTGCTATTATGTACGTTTGGGTAGATATGACACTATGGCCGTAGGTTTTCAAGTGCAGAGTCGCGCGCTTTCTGTATTGCATTAGGCCGAGTAAATAAGCCAAGACGTGTTTGACATCACCTCGTGTTCCCGCAGGCACCTTGGGCAAGGTGACACTATCAGATATCATTTGAATCTAAACACGCTTTCCTCACACCGCTGAGAAAAACACTGAGTCTGTTTGTTGTTTTCTACTCCCTCTGTATCTAATCTATGTCCTTTTTAGAATGGAATAAGTTTCCGATGCTGCCCGTTTTCCTCCTTCCTTCCGTGCTTTTTGACCTTCTCATGTCCTGTCTTTCTCTTTCTCTCTTTGTCGCTCTCTTCTGCTTTCATACTCAATTTCATTCGCAATATCCTATTATCTTCTTTTCTGTCATCCTTTTTTTCGCTGTTCATCTTTCTTGTCTCCATTGTCACCTTTCTTTTCTTTCATCCTATCTCTTCCTGTCATTTTCCCCTCATCTAATTCCTCTTGTTCTTTCCTTTTCATTTCCTTTTCCTTTCCTGCCTTTCTTTACTTCACTTTCTTTTCCTTTCACTCCTTCCTTTCTTCCTTTTTATTTGCTCTTATCTTACTGTTACCCTTTTGCTTTCTTACTCTTTTTCACCTTTGTCTTTCCTCTCATCCCTTCATTTCATTTATTTTTTCCAATTACTATATCTTCTTTTCTCTTTCTCATTCCCTCTTTTTTTCTCAATTCTAACCAATTTTCCCTTTCTTTCCTTTCCTTTTACATTTTCATCACTTCCTTCCTTTCCTTTCATGTCGTCTCATCCAATTGCCTTGTCGTTTTTCTTCCCTTTCATCCAACTTCCCAACTCCTCCTTTATTTTCCTATTATGCAATTTTGTTTCCTTTCGACACTCTCTGCATCATTTATTCTTCCTCCTCTTATTCTCTATCATTCTCTCTCTCTCTCCTGTCACTTCCTGGTTTTCTTTCTCTCAGGCGGTGTGTGTATTGCTCAATCTCTGAAGATCCCCAGAGAGCCCAGACTTGGAGAATTCGACAAGATCATCCTGCGGCTACTGGAGACACCCAACGCTCGAGCCATCGTCATGTTTGCAAATGAAGATGATATCAGGTGTCTTTATCAATAGATGTCTTTGCTTCCTCATATTCACAGATGTATATTTAATAATAGTAATCTATCCTGGTAATATGCTGGAAAAAAAGAATAGACAGAAAAGAGATTCATGAGCAATTTACACATGTAGTTTGGTCCTATTTTTTGTATCTATTTTAATATAAGAAAAAAGAAGAATGTTTGGCATAGAGATTGATTACTACAATGAACTATTTAAATTAACTATTTGCTTATTAACGTATTTTGCCAATAGGCACATCCCATTTTACATACAGTATTGGCTGCTAATTAGTACTTGCACATATTCTGCACGACCATATTCTTAATCCTACACAATATTTTAATTTAACCTCACTAGCTATTAATAAGCAGTTATTATGTTTTTATTGAGGCAAAACTTGTTGTTAATAGTTAGTTAATGGTGAGAACTGGACCTTAAATTTAAAGTGTGACAATGTACTTACTTGACATTTTCTCTATTTTACCTCTTTAGTTACCTCATAACTATTAACCATGGTGGTTACACTTTATTTTTATCCACTTTCGAAATTCTTTGTAACTACATGTCAATTAATTCTCATTCCATCACCCATCACAGTAATAAATTATATTTTAAGGTATATTAAAATAAAAAAACCTTTTTAAAATATTTAAAAACATATATTTTAAATCTTATAATCCCCAAATGTTTAAACAGTAGTGTATTTGGTCATTTTACTCTGGACAATTATAAAAAATATGTGAAAACGTAAAATTGTATTTAGGTGGTCTAGAAGTTAATAAATGCATTGGAAATTCACTAAAACCCATAAGAAGTCCAATTTTTACTTCAAATGGTCTTTAAGTCAGATCTGCTGAAAAGCTACCAATTTTGGACAAACCACAGATAGTATTTAACTGGGACTTTCACAGAATTAAATTGAAGATGATGCAGTCGAGCTGTAAGTATTGCTCTTAGGAGAAAACCTCAGGAACAGGTGAAGTCAGCTATTTTCTTTAATGTGCTGCCTAAGGCCTGGAGAACTCATTTTAACATAATACACTTTTCAGTAACTTTTGGCTTGGAATTTCTTGTACCTGTAGCACAGGATCAAATCACATCCTCATATTCCCGAGAGGTATATGATGGTGGTCATGATGTCCTTTGGATGCTTGCCTATTGCACCGATGACTTCAGACCAATTTCCAATTCTAAGTGTTCTAGCAGAACACTATTGACCTCCGAAAACCAGAACAAACGGGTCTGCTTGAAAGACGTTTTATCCTCGCTGGCTTACACGCGAATGTCTATTTTGTTTGCTTCCAGACGTGTCTTGGATGCCGCAAAGCGCAACAACCAAACAGGTCACTTCCTGTGGGTGGGATCGGACAGCTGGGGCTCTAAAATATCTCCTGTCGTCCAGCAGGAAAGCGTGGCGGAAGGTGCTATTACCATCCTTCCGAAAAGAGCATCCATAGAAGGTGAGGGTTCCTCTAATTTAGAAATTCTGATTGGATGTTTCTGTTGCAATTCCAATCCAATTCCAATGCTTATTTTCAGCCTTTGACAGATACTTCAAAAGCCGCTCCTTGTCCAACAACCGACGGAACGTTTGGTTTGCAGAGTTCTGGGAGGAGAATTTCGGATGCAAGTTAGGGATGCATGGAAAGCGTCCCGGCAGCCCCAAGAAATGCACTGGTATGAGAAGGTTTTACATTACCGTCTCTCAACCTGGTTTAGAAATTATACTGTTACTGAAAGAGTTCTGCTCTGCCTGGGGGGGAAAGTAGTCCATCGTGTTGATATTGGATTGGACCTCTTTGAGGATTTAGTGTTGAGAAGATCAATGAGGACATCAGGCACAAGAGATTCTGTTTAGACAGTAACTGGTAAATCCTAAAATAAACAGAAGAGTCTTACTGACGTCTGTGTATGCTAACATGAGCACACACACACAGAGGAGGTCAAAATCTTCCCGTCTTTACAATCTGACAGTCCTTCCAAACTCTGATTGATTTACTCAAAGACTACCTGGGTTGTTTAAGCAGAAGCTTAGCTTTTATTTACACCTCTACATTTCCTTTCACTTGTACTCAGTTTACACAAAGGCAACCTTTTTGTGCTTCTTGTTTAGTGATCACATGCCATGTGTGTGTGCATTCAGAAAACTGTCAGACGTTGAAAACTAATTTGGCTTTAAAATTCATGATTTCAGCTCAATAGACATGATAAGCAAAACCATACAAATGTTTTTTAGTGGAGTTCCTATTCTGGAAAAGGGGGCGGGGAGCAGCACCTCGTTTGCATTTAAATAGACATGCACAAAAACAGCGTGTTTCAGCTTCCACTCAAAATAGGCATTTTCAAAATGAACTGTGGGGTATTTTTAGCAGAAACATCACAGACACATTCTGGGGACAGCTGAGACTTAAGTAAGATATTGTAAAAAGGGACATAATTATTAATATATTCTTCAGTTTATCTCAATTTAAGCAGGTTCACCATGGTGACAGTTTTGCTCTTGTCTCCTCTTGTCACTTAATTCTGCTTCTTTCCTGTATGTACCTCTTGTGTACACCTACACAGAGCAGATGGACATTTGGGGTCCTTTTATGAAAGCGCGGTTATTGTTCTGGCATGGTGATTTGACATAATGAGAATAATTACATAGCTGTGGATGCAGCACATAGCTGTCTCTCTTGCTCTCTCGCTCTCTCCTTCTGAATGATTTGTAAGGAGATGCTCAGACTACGCTTCACTGCAGATGGATGCCTCTGTCAACAGCGCACTGGCAGAAATGCTGATTACCATCATCTATTCCTTAAAGTAGTACGAAGAGGGAGAGCTATTAAACCATGACAAAAAGATGCTCTTTTTGTCACATAACAAAAACAGACGCCGAGAGATCCCAGCTGTCAGGGGCCGCACAACGCCGGGCCTGAGGAAATGTAGATTTGAATAGAAGCAATGAAGATGCCCGAAGACACATACATAGGGACACAAATACACCATTATACTGTATCAGTTTCTAAGTATTCAAGTATTGAATAAATACAACATGAAGCGGCATTAGCTGTGGATTTAACTATCCAATGTAATGTTCTGAGACATATGCAGTGAGATAATATCAGTATGTAACCCATACTGGACATCAGCTGCACAGAAATATTAACCTGATCTTACAAAATTCTGTGTAATGACCACGGACTCTTAACACAAAATTCCGTGCGTTAGTGTCATGGAATCATCGAAAATTCCGTGATGGGCTCACAGAAAACATTACAATGTATATCCACGTACGCATAACCGGATTAAAATCCTTAGTAACGATTTAAGACACCGTTCAAAGCACATAGCAGCTCTTTATCAACACCGTGGCAATATAGCAACCACAAGGCAACACCCTAGTAACCTCCCCCATGACACACACTAAAATCTTGTTGTTAACCACTTAGCAACTGTCCTTGCCGTATGAAAAACTGTAAAAGAAATGGCTGTTTAAGAATTATTTGCACATTATCTTTGCGATATGCCTCTGCACCTTCCAGCTGAAGAGGGGGTCAAAATGGCCAATTCAAGTCACATGATGGTGATGCACCACTGATTCTGTTTCAGCACATCTCCCAGGCAGCCTCATAGACAAGCAATTGTGAATCCGAGCACTCAACGCCATAGTGTTATATTTAGTAGAGCAGTGATGCTTTCCTGTCTGAGCTGTTAGCGGAGGTAGCAAGCCATGAGAATGCATCAGATCACTTTAGGGGATCTCTGTCATGGTATTCACTTAAGTTGTATCCTGATTTAGACTTCATAAACTCTCCATGCATGCAGTCAGTTTAGAAAGAAAATAGACTGTACTGGAAGAAGAAATCAAAGTGGACAAACTGGCATCTCGTTGCAAATGCGGTAGATAGAAAAACATAGCAGTTAAATATGATGTTTGAAGAGAAGATGTAGTTAGATTAATTTGATATAAAATGTATACTTTCATTGTAGCACCTAGCCCCACCTTTACCCTAAACCTACCCACTTCTGAAC
>JAUMHR010000090.1:9871425-9890316 GCA_032361145.1 Enteromius fasciolatus | reverse complement strand
TTGAGCTTCAGAAAGCGACGCAAAGGGGTCTTGACCAAGCGTCAAAATGTGACGAGTTGGAGTGAGACTGTGTTGCATCAAAGAATCCTAAGACTGGGGGGAGTAATGATACTGAAAATTCACCTTTAAATTCAGGAATATTATTTTACAGTATTATTGCTTTTTTAAAACTGTATTTTTAGTCAAATAAATGCAGTCTTTGTGAGCATTAGATATATTTCAAAAACATTAAGACTAACTTTTGAACATTATATTATATTATGGTATAATAGAATATAATTATACCATGGTCTGTCTCCCGGGACGGTTCTTGAATTTTATCTTTAGGGGACTTAGCCCTCAGAGAGATAGACATTATAGATATAACAATACAAATGACCTAAATAAACAGTATTGTATTGTGTTTATTAGGTAAACTCACACAATTATGAAAGTGACAGAGGTTACAGTGGGTGATTCTCAAGTTTAAAAAAATGCATGGATCCGTTATAATGACACATCCAGTATTTTCTTAACTATTTCTAATTATTGAATCGAATTATGTCTTAAATAAACTTGGATACTCATCAATTAAATACCCGACTTACCCCACCTCATGAAAGTGTGTTTTAATGGCACGATTCTGTTATTTGGTGTGTTATTTATAGCAAAAACTGACTTTGGCATGCTTATAGGAAGCAATGGTTAGATTTAGGGTGTGGGGAAGGTGTGTCTCATCAAAGTCAGTTTCTAGCACACCAAATAGAAACAGAAAATTGTGCCCTTGATACTTATTGACTGATTCTGATTGGCTGACAGGTATGCATTAAAACCATTTAATGCACAGGTGGTTTCAAATCAGTTTAATCACTGTTCTATATTAATGTGCTGCTTTAAACATTGCCCACAAACAGAGAGAGGGAGAGAGAGAGAGAGAATAGTCAATATGTCAAATTGATCTTTATCTCACATCTGTACAAGCTACTACTGTACATCTACTGTAAACATTACCCTGGTGTAAAGCTGCTTTGCAATGATATGTATCATGAAAAGCGCTATACAAATAAATTTGAATTGAAATCGAATTGAATAGTCTACATACTAGATCACTTCATTATATTCCTCAGCAATATACAAATTACAGCTTTTCTATAGAGTTATGCAGATCCACATACACAGCTGTCATCTCTCTCGTTCTCTCTCTCAATAGAAAATTAATTTGAACAAATGCTATTATTCATTTAAATAAATGTGATCTTACCAAGCTATTTCACCACTTGGTGCTTGGCCTCCATAATTCACAGCTAAACATTCATTATACCTTATTATTAGAAAAAAAATATTTAAAAAATGTCTAATTATTTAGCAGTATTTTATTTTCTCTGTTAAGCAGGTCATTCCCACTACTGTTGACAATCTTTCCATCTTTATCTCTTTAATACCTCTTAATGTTATTTGAATAATATATATATATATATATTTTAAATTAGTTTTATCTTTGATTTTATTTCCGCTACAAATGGATTCCAGAGAAACTGAAAATAAAAAATGCTTTTTGACATTTACCAGAACATTTCTGACATTATTTGTCTTCAGATGAATGCCATGCAGTGGGCGAGCGGAGACTCATCCATGCCGGCGTCTGTATGCAGCCTGCCCTGTCAGACCGGCGAGCGGAAGAAGGTTGTGAAGGGGGTGCCGTGCTGCTGGCACTGCGAGCGCTGCGAGGGCTACCATTACCAGGCCAGCGAGTTCACATGCCAGCTTTGCTTGTATGAGGAACGACCTGATCAGAATCGCACCGGCTGTCAGCCAATCCCCATCATCAAGCTGGAATGGCACTCGCCATGGGCTGTAGTACCTGTCTTCATCGCCATCATGGGTATCCTCGCCACGACCTTCGTGGTGGTGACGTTTGTGCGTTACAACGACACGCCAATCGTACGGGCCTCCGGCAGGGAAATGAGTTATGTGCTGCTAACGGGAATTTTCCTATGCTACTTCACCACATTCCCCATGATAGCGGCGCCAGGAGTGGCCGTCTGCTCCTTCCGCAGGATCTTCCTGGGCCTGGGCATGTGTTTCAGCTACGCCGCCTTGCTCACCAAGACCAACCGCATCCATCGAATCTTCGAGCAAGGCAAGAGGTCGGTCGCGGCGCCACGGTTCATTAGCCCCGCCTCCCAGTTAGTCATCACATTCAGCTTGATCTCAGCTCAGTTAATGGGTGTGTTTGTGTGGTTTGTGGCCGACCCGCCGCACACCGTTGTGGATTACGGCGAGCAGCGCACACAGGACCCTGAGAACGCCCGCGGGGTGCTCAAGTGTGACATCTCAGACCTGTCTCTAATCTGCTCGCTGGGCTATAGCATCCTTTTGATGGTCACATGCACTGTTTACGCAATCAAGACCAGGGGAGTGCCGGAGACCTTCAATGAAGCCAAGCCCATTGGATTTACCATGTACACCACCTGTATCATCTGGCTGGCCTTCATACCCATCTTCTTTGGGACCGCACAATCTGCAGAGCGGGTGAGTCTATTTTGCTGAATAAGTGAATTCTTATTTTGGTAGCTGCCATGTTGAGATCTTTTACTGTGTCATGGTATCATAAAGCCTCAGTATAAAGTCTAAGATCACATTTAATACAACTTTACAGACAATGTTTTTTCCTTATACTGCATAGCTGCTAACTTTGGCTGCAATTTGTTGAGTTTTTGAAATTGGTCACCTCTTGTATGTCTGAAAAAACGTCATTCTCCACTTTAAAATGATTGGACAGAACAAACCATAAGTCAGAGAGACTTGAAACTTGAGGAATGATAGTACTCACACCGTCTACAACGTCACCAAGGCTCACCCCAATTGGTGTGATGGGGGCACTACAGTGATCAAGAGTATGAAATCTGTTAGATGCAGGCTCAGGTGTCTTACATCGTTAGAATCCTTGTCTCACATGTCTCAGATTTCAGATTTGGGTTTTTTTTGCGAAGTAGTCCTAGGTTTTTTGCCCAGTTGGAAACAAGTGTAGAAAAGTTATCTTGATTCTGATTAACAAATGTTATCAAAACCAAGTTGAAGTTGTATTGTCGGTCGGGAACAGGACACAAAAATGTTCAAAGTGGGTGGCCACATTTACTTAAACAGCTATAATTCTTGAATGCAATGAGATATTAAACCAAACTCAGAACTCATATGAATAAGGTCAAGCTTTGGAAAATTCCCAACCATTCTCAAATAGAGCACAAATAAATTTGACGAAGCGCTTGCCAAAATTGCCATGAGGCTCCTCGATGCTTGATTCAATTCAAGTTTATTTGTATAGCGCTTTTCACAATATACAAATAGTTGCAAAGCAGTTTTACAGAAAGTTTTAAGTTTCTACATTACATTTAGGTGTAGGTTGTTAGTGGTGACTGTGGCAGAAATGTACAATAAAAAGCATGCAGCTGGTTACAAATTACACTAAATCAAACAAATGGTGAAGACTTTTAACTGCAATAATTATATGTTGCGATTACACTTTGCAAAATTAGGTAATTTTATATTTTGTTAAATGGTGAGTGCCATCGTGTTCAGACCAAATCTTGGAGTTTGTTATGACAACCATATCCCAAGGTTACCTTGTTTTGGCACAGTACCACCTAGTGGTCAGGAGATATGAAAACTCTTGTGCAAATTGGCACCAAACTACAGTATATGTCATCGTGGTTCACGACAACACATTTTGGAGTAGTGCCACATACTGGTCAAAAATTATAAATCATTAATTCGTATTTCTATTGATTTTATTTATTATTAATCAGCCTTTTTGGGTAAAATCATCTTAAAATGCCTATAATTTCTCAAGAGTCGTAAAATTCGTAAACCCTGGTATTTGCATTTTTTTTTTTTTTTTAGGTCTCTACTTTTATTTGATCAAAGTAAAAATTCATATTTTAACATATTATTACAACACAAAATTGCTGTTTACTATTTTAATATATTTTCAAATGTACTGTAATTTATTCCTGTGATGCAAAGGTGCTTTTTCAGCAGCCATTACTCCAGTCTTCGGTATTACACCATTTAAGTAACAATGTTTAACAATAATTGCTGAGGTACTATTCTATATTTTAGATTGAAGTTTTGAAATTCTCTCTAACTTTTTTTTTTTTTTTTTAAATGAGTTAAAAGAATAAACATTTCACTGAGTTAAGTCTTGCCTTTTTAACATAATGTATGCATTGTCATCAATGTTAGATAATGCAATATTTTGTTGTTTTTAATCATATCACATCTTGTTCGGTAGTCATTAGTAGAGATTACAACTTAATATGAATCCTCCCTTAATTAGTGCAGGTACGCTTGTATACAGCATTTTAGTCCTAGTGTCATTACGGTCATTGTCTATATTTACCTAGCATAATGTTGCATACCTTTTTCTTGTTGCTGTGCCAGCATGATGAAGTGAACAGAAAAGGATCGTCTATATCATCTCCTCTCTGACAGCTTAAATTTCAGATTTTTAGGTCTTTGAAACAAAAACAAGCCCTCATCTAAGAGATGCTCATTATCAGATATATGGAGATGATCAAACATAACCCAGATGAGAATAGTGTTGCTGTTAATGGGCCATAAATAGAGCGCGCTGCCTCTGTCAGTCCAGGCCAGTGTGGGTCTTATAATGTTGATGACTTCAGTGGTGGTCTGCAGACTGTAGGCTGAACCCTCTGTTCTTTCTGCACCAGGATGTATTTCTGTCCAGTGCTCATTAGTGCTGCCGAGAGAAGCCAGGATTAAAAACACAGTCTTCTCTGCATGTCTAATGTCTGTGACATGTGTTGAGATTTCTTCCTGCAAAGATTTGCTGTCAGATATTGATGTCAAGTGTTACTGTATGTTAAAGGACAAACTGTGCAGAAACTGAGGATTGAAAGCAATGCTCATTAAGAATTCATCTCCAAGAGCTCAACAACATGATTTTCTCAAGATATAACAGCTAGAGATGCAGTTGAACTTGTTGACCTAAATACTTTTTTGTTAGCACAGATAGTTGTCTATCTAATTTCTATTATAATTGTTTTAATAAGAACGGCACTCTGGAATACCTGATTTCGGATGTTCAGTGAATGCATTCTGTAGTTTTATTGAATGATGATGTATAAATGACAGTTGAGCAGTTGGTTTTGCATGATTCATGTCTGCTTCATAGCCTTTTTTTCCTCATATAATGAATAAATACAGTATATGATGTTTGTTTCTTCATTTATTTGGTACGAAGCCAAGTATTATGTGGGATAATGTGCAGTCAGCTGGTCATTGTCATAAAATAAATCCTCGTCAGGGTGATAAAAAAATCAATATGATGATCATCCTTTATATTGTGATAAAGTGTTGTATTATACTAAATTAAATAATTGACATTTATGTTGTTAGGGTTAGATATTGAAAATATTGATTTTGAAATATAGATATTGAAATATAGATATTGAAAAAATGTATGTTTCAATTTTTTTAAATTTATTTTTAAATTTATAGATATTGAAATATAGATATTGAAAAAATGTACATTAATGTAAATATTAATATAATGTACATTTTTTCAAGATACATATTGTATGTGTTGTATTTATATATACATTATATATTTGTGTGTACTGTGTATGTTATGTAAACGTATTTTGGATGTGATTAATGGCAATTAATTGATTAACAGCACTAATATATACAGTAAGTTCAAAAATGCGCGCGCGCACACACACACATACATACATTCATAAATTAATTCTTTTTAGTTCAATATAGTTACAGTTATAATAGTTCTAAAAAACACAAAAACTTTTTAATAAAGTCATTTTCTTCAAATTTCCACAGGCCCCAGTTTGAGTTCCCTGCACTGAGCGAGAATCTCTCTCATCTCAACTATTGAACTTTCTCATTAAAGTGAATAAACCCCAAGTGATGGTGTCCTAAGCGGTCGCCTGTGTAGTGGAATGGTTTGACCGGCACTGCTGTTGGGTGTATTTTGCTATAATGACTGGCTAGCTATTTGTTACCCCTTATCAATTTTGTTTGATCATATTTTCCCTTCTGAAAGGACATTTCTTAGCATGCTATCATTTTGTGATTGTGTGTACAACCTTACAGCTTTAATAACCTGCATTTTTGACACCAATGCTATGTTCTAAATCTACTGCTGAGCGGAGACATTTTTGAAGGCAACACACCTGTGAAACGTCTGACATGTTATCGAATTCAGTTGTGCATGCAACACGGAATTAGCTCATGGAGCGATTCAGTGTAGTAATTAGCAAAAGGGATTTGAAGCACATTGACATTGATTGAATTGGCAGTTTCCTACTTAAAATGTTCCAGGCCTGTGACGTGCATGAGGTTCATTACAATAGATTATCCCTTGGATAGTTTCCCTAGCAGACAAAATACCTGCCAATCAATTCGATGGTCTGTAATCCATTGTGCAAATCTATTAAAAACGACAAGAGGTGGTTAACGGATTCAAATTCACCACAGTATGTGTTTTGAATCCAGCTAATGCTAAACCTTTAGGTACTTGGATACAATATGTCGGTATGTCAGTATGAATACAAAGTTAATAATTTGTTCAGAACATGTCGTCAGACTTGAACCTGGGTTATCCACATGAGCACCATGACTCACCCTATTAACATATAGATGGTTTCTTGTTTCCTGATTATTTAAGAACCCCCCCAAGCCATTCAAGATGTGTTTGACTTTGATTCTTCAGCCAAAGATGAATTAATGATTTGGAGGGAAACATTCCAGGCTTTTTCTCCATCTAATGCAAGTAAACAGGGCTCAGTCAGCATAGACTATTTCTGATGGGCAGCATTAACAAAATTTACACGACTCCAACCAACAGTTAAGGCTCTTCTCTAGCAAAACAATAAGTCGTTTTTATAATAAAAATAAAAATATATACTTTTCACCTACCAATGCTTGCCTGTATACTGCATAGCTCAGTTTAGTTCACATCCTCTTAAGTGAAGTATATATGTTAGGGCTGCACAATAAATCAAAATGAAATTGTGATTACGATTAGACAGAAGCTGCGGATATCTTTTTTAGTGAAGCACGGTTCTGTGAACAGCAGGAAATGTCCATCCGAGGGCACTCTCGTGTGGAAAGCCAGGAAATTACTATCTACCTATTTCAAAAGAAGTTCCTTCTGGTTCGTTAGGTAAATAACGAGGAGAATAACAGCATGCAGTAAACGGTAAAGCTATTTTTACTACAAACCAATGTGTTTATAATTAAGTTAACGCATTGAAATAACATAAGACACACCGATTTTCAATATCAAGCAGCAAAACAAACTTGTTTGTACAGCTAAAAGTAGCTGGACCCGGATGAGACCGGAAGCTATACCCGTACAATTTACAAATGATTGCGACCATTTTTACGTCAAGAAAAAAGGTGGAAAGCAGTTGGTATATATGCTTTTAGATGGAGCAGCATTTACTATACAGAGCCGTACTTCAGCTGTTCAGCTTATAGCGAACGATTCTTCAATTCCATAATCATACGATTATATCCTCTGCATTTTGTTTGCATAGCTTGACAGAAAACTACGGCTCTGTGTAGTAAATGCTGTCCCGCCTGAAAGCAAGTGATGGAGATTTACTACTAAATCAAAGAACCGGCTTTACTGACAAAATGTGCATGACAATCGCGTTTGATTAATTGTGCAGCCCTAATGTTGGGAAGGTCACACATGAGAACCAACCCACTGTTTACAAGAGGAACGTGCAAATACCATACGTTAAGATAATTACAATTATAATTGAGCCGTGATTATTAAGTTACCATTGTTGAAACCCATTTTCAAAAGTTTGTGTTTTAAGGCCACTATTTTCAGGTAAATGAACGGTCACAATGCTTTAAACGTTTTTAGTGTTTAGAAATTGTTGTGAAGGCTATAACATCCTCTTAGGAATAACACAGTTAAGCATTAAACTTTCATTAAAACACCACACTCTTAGTGTGCAGTCACATCTGTTGTTGTTCAGTAGTTCTTTTGCCAGAAAAATGCAGGTAATTTTAATTGTGATTCACCCGATCAGGAAAAATGTATTTGTGCAAATTTCGCAACATCAAGTTGAAGTTCAAGTTGACCAACAGAAAATTGTTTGGTTTGAAAGTAACTTTGTGAACTGTGCTTTATGCATTGCTACACCATTAACATTCCACAATGGACCTTTTTGGCAAAATAATCTTACATTAGATCTGCCACAAGTTTACATGTTCACATGCTGTGTTCCAGTAATATGTCCAAACAAAGTTCATAATCCAAGTATAAGTACTGTACGAGCACCGTAAACCAACTTGTCTTCTTCACAACTCAGGTTTCTCACAAGTTCAATAACATTATATTTAAGCAACATCATGCATTGATCAAGACTTTGTGTCTCTGTTTGCATACACCATCAAATGTAGGGAGTTTCCCATCGTACTTGTTTAATTACACAGGTTTTTCATTGAGCTGCAGTGCCATTTAGCCTGATTTTACATAATGTTTTAGATTTTCAAGCTTTTAGCCTATATAGTACAAAATGTCAAAATCTTCCTCTCAGCTTTTCCAGAGTTTAATTATCATCTGCTAGATAGCATATCTCAGTCAGATTAGCATAAGTGAGTTATGATAGGCTATTTTTAGTCAGCGAGGTGGCTTCACATACACGAGGGAATAGCGGAACTGCAGAATTTACCATAAAAGCACTCTAACATTCATTTCGAGAAACAAACACTATGAAAACAAACGTCGTGGTAAACAGCTGGCCCTCGGGGTGGTGTTAAATTAAAAGTTACGTAAAAGAGGAAATTGTTTCCCTCAAATCAGACCGTTTTTTTCCTTCCTCCGCATGACAAAAGAGTCCAAATTGAAAGAAATCCGCCGAGCGTATTTCCCGTTTCCCTTATCTCTCCCGGGCTTATTTCTTTCGCCCTCACTGATGTTAAAAAGATTATTGCAATGAGCAACCGCAATATGAGGACACAGATATGAGTATTTTATTGAGCCACGTCTCTCTTATTCACATCTCCTCACTCTGTGCTCATTAAAACTCTGAAGTTTCTTTACAGCTGCATGGCGTGTAATTTGAACCTTGCGCCTCCTCGTTTCTGCTCATTTTCTGCATTAACAGTCCTGTTTCTTCAGCATACTTGTGCAATTCCTCATTGAAGGGAGCCGATTGTGCATTAGCGTTGGGATTGCTTGTGTTAAACGTCCTGGAGTGAGAGAAGGAACTATACCAATTGGTTTTTCTGTCAGTACCCTCACTTTGCATTGCAGTGCAGTTGAATAGAGGGGAACAGATGAAAAGATGAGAAAAGGATGCCTGCCGGGGTAATTAGAGTTAGATGAGTCATCTGCAGTTTTACGGACATTTTGAATGAGTTCCAGTTTATATATAGTTGGTTGTGTTTATTCGTTCGCCGCTCGCATGCTGTGGCATTGATTTTTAAACCACTTAAGCTCCCCAAAGATCTTTAGTTAAATGAAGTTTACTTCTTCGTATGGCTTTTTCAGAGTGTGTTTTCTTTTTTAACCCCTGCTGTTTTGGTGCTGCTGACTGACGCTGTGAATTACAATAGGTACATAAAAATATAAAAACACACTCAAGTGCTTTTCAGGATACACACGATTAGGGGTATGCAGTATATTCCTGATGTATATGGGCTAATTTTGCAGATATATTAAATTAAGCAGCATTCATTCGATTTTAATGTTTTTCAGCATTGCTTTGTGCTTGATTTTACGCACCTGTTATCAATGGGTGTAGCTGAAATAGCCTACATTTACATTTATTCATTTGGCTGGCGCTCTTATCCACAGCAGTGACATTCAAATGAGGAATGCTTGATAAAATCATGTTAGCCTAGTGTAGTAACATTGGAAGTA
Organism: Enteromius fasciolatus; assembly: GCA_032361145.1. Lineage (NCBI taxonomy): Eukaryota > Metazoa > Chordata > Actinopteri > Cypriniformes > Cyprinidae > Enteromius > Enteromius fasciolatus. The sequence continues at coordinate 9,880,415 of JAUMHR010000090.1, read as the reverse complement.
TTGCAGTAGTAGTTGTAGTAATACTAGTAGTCTAGAGATGGATGAGACGTAAGAAACTGAAGTATTCTTTGGGCTTTATAGAGAAAACTAATCATCAATATATGCTTAGCTTGCTAATGGCTAACTGAAAAGCAAATGTTTAATTGAACCATTTTTTTCAGCTTCTAGAATTTGTTTTTGTCACACTGTATGATGTGATATACAGTATATGGAGCCCCTAAAGGGACATAGTAATGATAAAATAATGAGACGGAAGGACGCTTTTGAGTTTTCTCTCACAAAACTTTTGCATTCCCCTGAGAACCATTGTGTTTTCTTGTAAAATCATTGTGTTTTCTCCCAAAACTATTGGATTCCCCCAAGATCTTTAGGGTTCTTTCCATTGCCCCAAGGAACGTTGGGTTCCCTTCGAATGGGAACTCGCATTGCATCTCTATATTTTGCAAAAGAGAACATAGTATCTCATTCCTCTTATTAGGGAACCAAACATGCGTTACCCAAGACTATGCAATATAGGGACACAGTATCTTATTCTCTTTCTCGGGGAACCATGGTAATATCCGTAACCTGAGATGTTGCAAAACGTTTTCGTTCCACCATACCTCTGGTTTCTCTTATAAAATGATTGGTTCCCTCTGTGAAACTTTCCTTTTTGCTCTCAAACCTTTTATGAAGAAAAAAATATGAGCTCAGAGGAAAAACGTTATTTCAATGCCTTTGTGAAGAAACAATGTTTCTTAGTGGAATGCAATACTTTTGCAACTCAAAAACACTGGAATATAATTTTTTCTCCAGTCTCATATTCTTTCCATCACCACGTCCCCTTAGGGGCTCCATAGATATATGACATTTGACATGATGTGAAAAAATATCAAAGTCTTCTTGAAAGCAAGTCATTCAGCAGCCATTTAGAAGATCATCAGGCAGCCGTTTCCCAAACAATCAGCTTTTTTACCTTAAATCAGAATACATTTTGTACATTGATGACAGAACTGAAAAGGCCATTTTTAGCCAATCTAAGCTACTTTGCTGGCTTTTGATGGTCTCAAAACTTTGCAAATCTGGTCTAGCTGGTGTTTTCAGCCAATTTAATTTAATTAAAATGCGGTACTTCTTTTGCAACTGCTGCTAAAGTACATTCTCCATTTTCTTTTTTCAGCGAGTGTCCTTCATTTCTACTGTCTGGCAGGATGGAAATTTGCACAAAAGAGTGGTAGCAGGGTCACAAGGTTAGACTTGAATTAAATTACGATTCAAAGGGAGATTCAGTGAGAATTGTGCACAGTCAAATCTCCTTGACAGGATGGCAGCGCTTTGTTGTTTCGCAAAGACAGTACATGAAATCCTCTGCTGATGTGTTTACCTCTTTGCCCACGTCAGTACTAAGCAATGCAGTTTATTTGATTTCAATCTCATCTAAGCAGTAGTACGGAGTGACACCCTCCAGCGGTGCTCCAGATTCTCCTCTCCTGACCTAAAAACCTGGGCTCATTCATTCTCAGCACCCTATTTCTCTTAATATAAACGCGCAGAGCTTTATCATCTGCCTCCCCCACAGCAGGCATATGTTATCATTTACTGCTCGTTAGCTTACTGATCACTCGCACCCAAGGTAAGGAAAGCAGTAATATATTTGTTAGCGAGGTTAGCCATTCATCAAACCCTCAGACGTGGGCAAGGATGAATCGACATTTTAAATTGTCTTGCTCGAGGCATGTGGTTGCATCCTAGGTTCAAGTTTTGTGAATCTGCAAACGTTAGCATTATCGAAATCAGATATGACTGAAGTGCACCAAAATAGAGTCAGACCTGATCTTGAGGCCCATTCAAACTTAATAATCCACTTTAATAATGATATTAGTAATAACTCATCACTTGTTATTTAATTATAGTTTAAATTAGCATAGAACAAATCCCTGTTGCAAATTTGGTGCACGACTCATCCAACCCTTCTGAAAAAAAAACAGCTAAACCAACCTAGGCTGCTTGGCTGGTCTTAGCTGGTTTAGGCTGGAAGTATCTGGTTTTAGCTGGTCTCCCAGCTTGACCAGGCTGGTTTTAGCTTGTCATTCCAGCTGGTCTCCCAGCCTAAAACAGCTAAAACCAACTTTTTTTTTTTTTTTTCAGCAGGGAAGTGCTTCAGATGTTAATGATACATTAAAATGCCCCTATTATGGGTTATGAAAGGTTCACATTTTGGTTTTACTAGTCCCCAACAATGGATTATCATGCATGCAACGTTACAAAACACATTCATTGTCTTATAATATGCATTTATTTACCTTATTTGCTCAACGACTCCCAAGCATTTCGTACAACGATTAATTTCTCCAATCCCCTCCTTTGTGTGACATTAATCTGCAGTGATTCGCCCAAGTGGTTGATTTAATTTGCATTTCATAATAAAATCTGTGTTTGTAAGCGCAGTGCTGCTTTGTTTACAGTCGTTACCAGAGAAACAGCTATTTTAACACTCCAAAAGCTGCACCTAGTGGCAAAGAATAAATTTGCATTTGCCGAAAATGATCTCCGTCTACGCTACACAAGCTAAAACGCTTGTCACATGACCATTTGTGCAACCATAGATTCCCTATTATTTAGATGGCGGATGCGTCTGCGTGTTTGGAGTGGTTGAATGAGGCATACTCCAACACAATGGGTTCAACAACGAGCATGATGTTATTGTTTACACGGAGCAAATGTGGGCACCCAGACAATTGTCTTCAAAAGTCTGTTTTGGTCCGTTTACACTGAAACAACCCAAGAGTTTTCAAACTCTTATAAATATGGGGTCTGCAGTTCAGAGGAATGTAAAAATCTAGTTGCTTCGGCCTTGGTTACATGAGTAAAAGAATAAATGTCACATCAGAGGTGAAGAAAGTTATTTCGAATAAAGATTAAGAAACCAAGTGTAGCTGCAGCTCAGGGACATTTATAAGCAAGTTTATTTTTCTTTTTGTTTGTGCGTTATACTAGACCTTTTGTTGCCTGTAAGGCGACGCTGTTTTGTCACCCATACTGTAGCCATTGATATCGCCCTCTCCTTTTCTCTCCAGATGTACATTCAAACAGCCACACTGACCGTCTCTCTGAGCCTGAGTGCGTCCGTGTCTCTGGGGATGCTCTACATGCCCAAAGTCTACATCATTATCCTGCACCCAGAACAGAACGTGCCCAAACGTAAGCGCAGCTTCAAGGCCATCGTCACCGCTGCCACCATGACAAACAAGCTCAGTCAGCTGGCCAGTGAACGACCCAATGGAGAGGTGAAAACCGAGCTTTGTGAGAGCGTGGACAATAGTAGTGAGTACAGACGTCTTCTCACAGTTTGTTCATGTTAGTGTGGCATGTGGGTCAATGATGCTTAATTTATTTCAAAATGCAGTTCATGTACAGTATTTAAATGTTTCTATTAAAATTAATTTTGAGTCATTTAAACCAACATAAAAAAGTTTAAAGTTTAACTTTAAACTAGATTTTTAAAATGATTTTCAATTATACAGTGTGTCATCGACCCATATACATTACTTTGAAAAAGTAAACATACTGTATACTGTAGTATATTATGAACCGAAATGTCATTCTTGGGTGAACTATTAATTTAATGCTGGCTACGTTGTGCATGATCTTTGTGTTAATGACCTGGTAACTCTGATTATTCTTCAGTGTTTGCATTGCTTACTTTCTTTGGTATTTATCTTGTCATCTGAAGCTTTATATTGTGAGGAAATGGAGCAGATAAGCATGCATTCACTAGAGTATCATTGCTAATTCATTAGTTATGCCATCTGCATTGTCTAACGCTAGATGAAACACTTGGTTTGATTCACATCTTGTGTAAAATGATGTCTGAGGGAATCTGAATTACTGGCTGCAAGCTCATGGAAGCAGACTGTATTTCAGCAGGCAGTGTGGCGTTACCTTTTACGTGAGGGATCCGATCATTAACCAGGGCAAGGGCAGTATGCGAATGTCCAGAACACTGTGTAAAAGTTAATGCAAATGTGCAGACTCTCACTAATGTGCCGTGACCCTTCTGCTAAAGGGCTCCAACACTGGGCCAGTTTGTAATGAGAGTCAAATGTGGCATGTAATGAATAAGCAGAGAATGCCTTTTGGAGGACAAACACGTTTTGGTGTTTCTCAGTATGTTTAATTTGTGTACTGTAAATGCTGCACTACCTTGCTGGTTAAAGAAGCATTAAATATGCTTTTGCATGCACAAAAGGAGCATTGTTGGTTGATGATAGAGAGAAGTATGAACTTTCAAACTAAGCAGCTTTTTGTTGGTTAACATGACAAATCCATGACCAGCTTGAATCTGCATGGAATAAATATTTAACTCAGACAAGAAGTTCCCAGTTGTGTGTGTTTCTATTAAATTACTGGATTTGCCTGTAAAAATTTGCAGAACCAAAAAAAAAAAAAATTCTGTCATCATTCATTTACCCTGAAATTGATGTTTGAATTTCTTTCTTTTTTTTTTTTTGCTGGAACACGAAAGTTATTTTGACGAATGTGTGACCAAACAGTTGATGGTATAGTATGGATAAAAATACTATGGAAGTCAATGGCTACCAAAAACTGTTTGGTTTGGAACAACTTCAGTGTAAATAAAATGATGACAGAATTTACATACATTATTGGCATAGTTTAGTAATATTTCACCCAAAAATTAATTTACTGAATCTGATATTGTTCAAAATTGCTGAACTTTCTTTCTTGTATGAAATACAAAGATGAAATGTTTAACATCTGTGCTCTGAATGCACCACAAAATATGTGTAATAACTGGTTTAATGCAATATAAATAAATAATTCAGAGCAGTTTTATTAACTGGTCCATGTATCAAAAAAAAAAAAAAAAATAATATATATATATATATAAAATACATTTAAGTCTGATTGTTGCACAAAGCTATTAAAAGACTTTGAATATAGTGTACTTTTTTATGTTTCATAATTTTAGGGCCTTCGCTTTTTAATGATATTGTCAAGAGGTGCTGAGATATTCTTCAAAAACTCACCTTTTGAAGAAAAAAAACACTTTTCCCTTTTCCCTCAAAAAACTCCTAATTTACTGCTTATAAATTATTAGTAAGGTACGGTAGCTGTTAAATTTAGGCACTTGGATTAGGAATGTAGAATATTTTAGTAATGCGCATGCTAGCAACTAGTTAAGATACCCTAAAATAAAGTGTTACCAGAAATGCATATGGATATGGAAGAACATGAGTGTGAATAATGGTAAAGGTGCATATTTTCTGTTTGCAAAAATTAGATGAATAATGTATGAAATAAGGTTTTGTTCTTATTTTATTTCATTTCAATGACAACACAGCCCTAACATTTTGTGACAAAAGAATGCTTTTAATTTCTAAAAAAAAAATTCGTCCCACTTCTAAATGAAAGCAATTGAAAAATAATTTTCAATCCAGGAAATAAAGTGGAAATTTCGTTCTGATGGTCCCTCAGAATCAAACAGAATTAACTCAGTATACCACAATTCCTTGTTGATTTTCATTTCGTTATAATGCTGTTTTCTTTAACTGACTATATTATCTTTTTCAGCGCCGTCCACAAAAACAACCTACGTCAGCTACACCAATCATGCCATATGAGTGCACATCCTGAAAATGGTTTGGCATGGATCTGGCTGGCTCTGACAAAACAGGATCCAATGACTGAAATCCAAGCATGAGACATCAGTGTTGTTTGTGGACAAGAGGATGGACTCTTGGACTTTTTTTTCCTGGATATTTTATAAGAAAGCCTAGGCAGCCACCCCCCCCAAAAAAAAAAAAAAAAAGGAGACAAAGCTGTCATTTACGTGGGCGGCCGATAAAATGGGACACTGGAAAAGGGTGAGAGAAAAAAATTCTAGAAACTATAATAATAGTTTAATGAAACGGAACAAATATCGGAATCGACCATGTTACATGTTATTCTAATTGTAAGTATTTTGTGGTTGTGAAAATTTTTCATTCTTGTCCCACAGTGTCAGACCTGCAGTGGAAAATGCGTTTGTCTCTTGTATTGGCTACTCTGGTCTATAACCTTGGGTTGTGAGTGTGCAAATGCCATGGTTGAAGCATGCCAATTAAATTTTTATACAAATAATTTATTTATAATAAAGGAATGTTTTTGAAATGTGGAGGGTTCTTGTGTGTTTGAACTTTGGAATATGAAATTCACAGTACACTCTTTAGATACCAACAGAAGCACAAACAAAGAGAGAACCATTTCATTGCTTAAAGAGAAGAAGTTTTTAAATTAAAAGAACCTTTTTTCCAATTTAAAGAATCTTTTGTACAATGGAGATTTCATGGATGTTAAAAATTCCACCAATGGCAATAAAGAACCTTAAGAAATTCTTAAGAGAAATTGAATAAAAAACCATAAACAAATTGTTGTAGGGCTGTAACTAATGATTATTTTAAAGGAGTCACACAAAGCCAATTTACCACATGCTAATATGATTCTTTAGGGTCTTAATGGGAACTTTGTAATATAGTTTGTTTTAAAATTTCTCAAAGATAGATTTCTCAAAGATTCTTTAAATCTTCATGAGCTCCGCTGACCCCGCCCCTCTTTTCTGAGGCACTCTCGGAGGATCTTTTTTTAGCCTTATTCATAGTGAAACTTGCTAATTAACACAAATTTTTAGGAAAGGTGATTTGCAAAGATTTATTAAAAGACATTACACTCACTGCTTCTGTAGGTGAGGCTGGATCATGAATGATTTGCGCGAACATGAACGCATTTTGGTTGATCAGAACCAAACATAATGTTAATCTTCCGCGTCAATATCAGTCTCTCAGATGTCGAGGGTAAATCACTACTGCTATGTTGATTAATACATTCTACAACAAAACACCTCAATCTCTTAGGAGTCTTGCTTGTCTCTGCGTCTCGGTCTGATGACGGCTCACTCAGGACGGGTCTGAGGTAAGACACCAGTTCAGTCTGTGTGACACGCTGCTGTCAATCAACTATTGTGGGAGTGGCCTCTGTCTGTGTGACGCCACACCGACATGCATTTGAGAATGGCTTGATTTCAGAAGGGGCAACTTATTTTTATTACATTAAAACAAAACTGCTGTTGGATCTTTATCATTGTAGGGTGGTTGTGTACACGCACTCCCAACACACATTTCTGTCCAAACAGCTTGTAAAAGTGCATGTGGCACCGGATGACCCCTTTAATAATCGTTAATCTGTTGATTATCTCTCAATTATTATATTAACAATTTAAAAGCTAAATTGAATTTACAACAACAAATAATACATAAATATTATATTTCAGTCACCATTACTGTCTTTAATTTCACTGATTTTATGGATTTGTTTCTTATAGACATCAGAAACATAAAACACAAATCTAATCTTGATGTAATGTAAATGACATAAAACAGCAATGATTTTTATGTCTAATGGCATTTTATCTATATTTTTACAAGTTGTGTGTTCCATGGTGTTTTAATATTGATTGTAAAACTTTGTTTGTAAAAGAGCAGCATGGACACTCTGTAAAATATATTTTTTTATGTTCTTTGCTAAAGTAAGCTGTACAAGTCTGAAATGATACAAGGGCTGCACATGATAATAGAATTATTATAGTTTTACCAGCAGTATGACTAATTTACTAAAAATAACCATGTAAAAGACTGAAAAAAATGTGTGTCATGCATGTATTTTCTGTTGTTTTCAGGTGAGTCTAGACATTTCCAGGTGAGTCTAGCATATAAAAATGCCAAGCTGGCAAGTTGGTATAATTTATGAGCTGAATCTGAGCAGGTGTACTGGTGTTCCAAATATAGCAAACGTCCATTTTTTTTTCCAGGGCAACACAAAATGTGTTATTTATTGCTATGCTGTAAAGCCTGCCTTGAATCTTAAAGCCTATTTTATTATGTAAGCAGCTCAAGACTGTCCAACTTTTCTTATCCTAGAAGAAGAGGAGTAAGTGTTGCACACAGCATTTTAAAAAGCCTTTACTGTCCACATAATTTCTTACACTTCCATCAAAATAACCTTTCACATCCGCTATGCCTTCCTCAATGTATTTCTAAAACATAAATGCAACTCATTCACGCACTGACTTTGCAGCAGTTTCTACAAAGGATATTTCGGATCCAGTCGGATGCTGTTAATTGGCTCTCTGACAGACACAAGATTCCTGCAACTAAACTACTTCCTTGTAACTATGTCTACTAAACTCAATTATCTCTCCTAAGAGCTTTTTCCTCACTAATTACTGCCTCTCAGTTGCTATTTAAGACTCATGAGATATGGGGAGAAAAAAAAACATTGATAACCGAAATAAACAGGCCGTTAAATATTTCTGGCACTTCAGATGTTTCCACAAAGCACAGCTTGGTTGATGGCATCCTTCCCTTTGACAAACACAGCACAACTGGCTGAAGTACAAGAGTAAAATGGAGAAAATTGACCATGTGTTGATGATGATCAATATTTGCACTGTGAAGAGAGACAGACAACTTACACCTGTGGGAGGAACATCAATATAACACTAAAAATGACAGCATGTCAAATGGTTTATAAAGAATTCAAACAGAGCATTAACAGCTTTTATTTGTGTTGAGTATAAGATCTAGGCTACTTAGAATATATTTTTCCCTTTAAGGGAGCTCGCACTGCATCCTGTAGTGGGCACTGTCTGAGAACCATTTTTACATTCATAACCCAAGATGATTTTAGAGAGACACAAAATATGTACCAATAAGAACATATCACTGCTGTTTCCAAAAGAAATGAATACTAGAGGAAGTAAAACTCTGACACCTTTAATGCCTTTTCACACAAATTTATAGAGTTTCAATTAATAAAGAGTAATTTTACACAATTGTAAGTATATCATGTTATGACTAGTGATGTGACGATCGAGCACGGGCCGGCTCTAAGAGCCGATTCTTTGTAGCGAACGAGAAGAGCCGACTCCCGTCAGGGAGAGCCGACTCTTCTGCCGT
>JAUMHR010000090.1:9851640-9869000 GCA_032361145.1 Enteromius fasciolatus | reverse complement strand
CCCTGTGCTCTTCGCAGATGCAAGCAGGTTCACACTGAGCACACGTGACAGACGGGACAGAGTCTGGAGACGCCGTGGAGAACATTCTGCTGCATACAACATCCTCCAGCATGACCGGTTTGGCAGTGGTTCAGTAATGGTGTGGCGTGGCATTTCTTTGGCGGGCCGCACAGCCCTCCATGTAGCCTGACTGCCATTAGGTACAGAGATGAGATCTCATCTCATCAATGCTAGACCTCATGTGACTGGAGTGTGCTAGCAGTTCCTGCAAGATAAAGGCATTGAAGGTATGGACTGGCCTGCCCGTTCCCAGAGCACATCTGCGACATTATGTTATACTTAAAATATATTTGTACTGTATACTAAATAAAATTGCCGGATAAGTATTGCTTAACGAGGTACATACTGTACTTAATTCAGTCATAAAAGACATCACTACTTTGCTTCATATCATAACTTTTAATTTTTGTTGGTACAGTTCATGCTTACTTTTTGATATTTTTTTTAAAAACCATGTAAAGGTTTTTTAAAGACTTTGACAAAGATTGGGAAAATACTTCCAGGGGCAAGGCCACTGAGTTGGTGGCCACTGTTGAGCTCTGTTGTTAATCTTTCATTGCAATATTGCTCAACCTTTGCTGTACAGGCTCCCATCAAAACAAAACTGAGAGGGTGCATTTGTCTTGATTTCAGAATAACCTTTGCTTTTGTGGTTACATGACCCTGAATATCTTTCTAAAGGTTTCCGAACCAAATCTCTTTATATCACATCACCTTCGCTGACTCTATTAGCAGACTTTGCATTGAATTTTAAATGCGTCAGCACGTCTCTTTAGGGTCAGATCTACCGATTTCAGAGTCAGATTTCACCAAAGTTTACAGATATTTCTGTAATTGCAGTTTAGCAAAAATAAACCTTTGGAAAACAAAAACAATAGAATCAGGAGATCTGCACAATCTGATACATAAAACTTTTATTCTAACCTTGAGAACCATTCCTCATTCAGAAATAGCTCTGGGTCTTTCATTTAAGCAGCACCACTCAAGCTCTGTAACCTTTGAATAGTTGAATAGCTGTAATTTTTTATAGAAGTTTTTTTGTGGTTATTCGTGACTTTAAGAAATATGCTCTTGTGATAGTCCAGAACTTAAAGTGTATTCATTATTTATACAACAGCAAGATAATTTGCAAAATGGAACCTTGACAAGATGGAAATGAATAGATCTTAAACATCTAAAATTTAATATTACATGTATTATAATGTATGTTTGATATTCGATTTGTAACAAATTTTATATTCATATTTTTACTACTTAGATGTATGCATTTATTATCACTCTACTAATTATAATTCTAAAAATATTACTAATTTTTCTAAATATTACTAAAGAAAAATAGATGGATAGTAATGTGGAGGACTGTAAAATTCAATGAAATTCTAAAAATAAATTCTAAAAGAAAATATGCTTTATTGAATATTTATAATTTTACAGGAAAAAACAGACAACATAAATGTTTCTTAATAAATTGCTAGCTTTGCATTTTGAACACAAATAATTTATTATATATATATATATATATATATATAAAATAAACGTACACCTCAGAAAACAAAATCAACTTTATGCTCTTCTTCATGAGCTCAAATGTGAAATGAACATTTCTGCCTCGGCCAAACAGAATGTTTGTTCATTTTTGTACGATAAGTTCACTGACTTCTGTCACACCGTTTAGAACATTGTGTTAGATGTTTGACGTGCCAAACATGTCCTGAGGGTGTATTGTATTTTATTGTGAAAATGATTACTTTTATGCTCCCTAGGGAAAACACTTTTAGACTTCTAAAGGTTGCTAACCATTTTTGAGGTCGCTGTAATTAATTGAGGGTTGTTTAGTTCTACAGACGTGCTTTCAGTCCGTAATTTGTAATGAGCTAAAGGTTACAGGGCGAACTGCTATGCTGTAATGCGTGAGATGATGCAAATGTAGTGCAGTTTTATGTAGAAAAGACATAATGTTAGTACACACGTCAGCAGGCTTCCACTTTACAACATAAATTAAACTCTTGAGCGCACGCAATCCTAGAGTAAGTGCACACAATGATTTTTACAATTGAATAACATTCACTTTGATTGACTTTAAATGCTTCCTAGGAGAAAAAACACACATTTTTAGTCTGTTCGTGAATGCATTGTTTTCTTTTTTGGTGGAGAATGCAGGCACCATTACATGCAAGCTTACACATTTTTTGTCATATTGCAATATGCGTGTTTATTCAGGATGCAGTTTTAACAATATATTGGAGACATGATGGTGTGTGTAAAGAAAGTGAAATGTCAGCAACATCTCCACCCCCCCCATCCCTATGTTTTGCAACAGCCTGCCGCATGTCTTCTACAGGCAAACGGTTTCTTGTTACCATCCAGCCGTGTGATACAATACTCAGAGACAGATAGTTCCTTCGAGATTTGTGGCTGTAGAGAGTAGTGCCTGACATATGGAGGCCCAATACTGCTTGTCTGCTCTGGATACTTAGTACACTAGAGGTCCTGCCCTCTATTAAGAATCTTCTTAGCTCTTATATACAATAGATTGTATGCTGTGCATGCTAATGTGTGTGTGTGTGTGTGAGAGAGAGAGAGAGAAAAAGAGAGAGTGTGTCTTCACACTATAATTTGACATTGACAAAATAGGATCTGTAGTCCAAAAACATGCAGATTAAAAAAAAAGTAAAATAGGTAAAAGTGCTATTGTGTTGTCTGCATTTATTAGAGTATTTCATTATTACCTTAGCACCATGCTAAGCTAAACTCCATGGGAGTGACCCAATGATGGGTTGCCAGTTTTTTTTCCATTGTGAGCTGTATATCATCGTTCTACTTAAGGAACATGGTCTACACTTTCACCCACGCCATATATTTTGGTACTTTCTCAAAGAATTTATGTCAAGGCCTGAAGATACTAATTGGACCATAAGTCCCTGATGTAGGGCACAGAGTGTCATCCACCTCATTGTGAACTGAGCTGTAGATGTGATATTTGTTGTTCCAATGACCTTAAATGCTTATGTGAATGATTGTCGTATTGTGGTTTTATTTTTCAGATCTGAATGAAAAATTTGTGAGTCATACGGGACATAAAAAAAAGTTTTTCACTAAAACATTATTTGAATTTGAGAGATGGTGACAGCAAAAGGACATAGTGTAGGTGTAGTTCTATCCATCGATTGTATTTTGAAATGTGGTTATTGCTCTCAGAAGTTGAGGCCATGATGAATGCCAATTATAAGAGTTTAGAATGGACTAAAGCGGGTATATCTGGGTCACCTTTCAATTTATGGAAAAGAGCAGCATGAACATTCTGCTAAACATCTCCTTATGTCTTCTGTATTGGTTCGGAGTGACGTAACTATGAGTATATGGCAGAAATGTCATGACTATGTCCCTATATATTTTTCCTCCAGCTGAGTTATGTGTAAATGAATACGAATATGAGATGTATATGCACACACATCTACAAGACGCAAACAATACAGAGAAACACGAAGGGTATATTGTCTTCCCTGTTTGAGTTAGGACTGCAATTATCCCCGTGTTGTCCCTGTAGACTGACAGTAAAGGCGGCCAAGAGTGAACTGTCTATGCTTGAATTAATGATTCTCAATGCGGTGTCATGGCTAGATATCAGTTTTTCAGCTTTATCTTAGAGTCCTAAAGAAATGTCCTTTGAAATTCTGCCTCACTTTGGAATGCTGATGTGTTATGACTTTACAAACTTTTTCAACTTTAGTTTTGGAATTTTAGAGGGTGGCAAATAATGAGGGTTTATCAGTTTCCCGACATGCACGCGCACTCACTTATCTCAAATAGCCATGACAAAATGAACCTTGCAGTTTTGGAATCTAAATTGCCGCACGGCACAAATTCAAGCCCAAAAGAATTTGTTTCCACAAATTTCCCAACATCGCTGTAAAGCAGGCACCACATTGTCCCCCTGGAGCAGTCTAGGGTTAAGTGGCTCGCACAAGCACACAATGGTGATAGGTTATGTATCCCCTCCTAATGGGACTGAAATATTTTGCTCACCCACTATAGGCTATACTACTTGTTGCATGAAAATCATTGGTTTTCTCATTTAAAGCTGCACAAACACAAAAGTAGATTTTTTTTAGGCTGTAATTATAGATTTCCTGCTGTTTTCGTTCGTAGTAATATACACAGGGAGTAAACCTGGCTTTGGGTATTTCCATGCAAATTAAGCATGGATAAATACAGTATACAGAAAGATAAATTTATTCTTACGAGTTCAAGAATGATTGCTCCCTCAAATCACTGTGTAATGAGGCATGTTAATAAAATAGCCACCTAGTGTGCTATTGAAAATGTGATTTCAGTGATTTTTTGGACAGTTCTAATTGTTATGTTACTGTTGCTGTTGTGTTTTGACTTGGAAATGAGCAAATGGGGCATTCCAAACGTCTGCCGGATTTGATGTCCCTGTGAGGCAACACTGAATATTTTACATAAAATGTTAATTAGCTTTAATGCCACATGGTTGAATATATGTAAATATATGTAAGCCATTAGCACAAATTCATAATGATTGGAAATTAAGAATTAAAAAATTGACAAATTAACATGTCCTCAATCCCACGTCCCCAGTGTTTCTCAACTTCACTTTGAAATAGGTTATACAGTATATTTAAAAATCAGCATTTCTTTTCTCTTATTTTTGGCCATTTTTGCCTTTATTTTGATGGGACAGATGAGAACTGATAAGAAGTGGAAGCAAGTGAGGGGGTGGGATCAAGAAAGGCCCTCAAGTCGGGCTGACCTAAATTAGCATTTCGAATATTAGTATAATTAGTAATACATAATATATTGTTGATACATCTACATATATCATTAAATTACTTTATGTCTCTCAAACTCCAGTTACATTGGTGCTACTTTTCTTTTAAAATCTATGCCCTAAATCACTTGGCTTGCTAGAAATTACATCATTTTCTTAGAAGGTAAGTAACTCCAAGAACAAAGTAGGCTTATCAGTCGTAAACTTGTCTCTCTTTTGTTCATTTTCAGAAGACTTGCCTAACAGCTTAAAACATAACCCGTTTTCATAACCTTTTTCATTCATTTATACTAGACATAAAAATCCTGGTTTATTTCCTTTTATGCATCAGCCATGTATTATAAGTCTTCCTAAATGTTAATCTTCTGCTTTCCTAGCTAGTAATGGGCTTAATTTGCTTAAAACACCCACCCTATGGTCCACCCTGTTAGACACTGCAACGGAAAAATGTTGTGTAACAGGGTGGACAAATATCTGCACAACATGTGAAATATTAGCTTAACCAGTGTACTATAATATTACAGTATATATATTTTGCATATCTCTATATCAATATCTAAACTATTTATCTATCGTTTAAAATCATTTTTGCATAACCTATTCATGAGATAATAAACCAAAATATTTTTTTAGTGTTTCTGACTGGCGAAGGTTATCTTTTATGTATATCTGGCCAGCATGTCACCTCAAACCACAAGAGCTATTTAGACCTAAAGTGACACCGAAGGAGTATTTTCTCTCAATAATACAAGCCTTTCCGCATCATTAAACATTTCTTCATTTTTTGATAACGTGCAGGGTTGCTATTTTCTCTCCTGTGTTTAACCCCAGGTATATCTGAAGACTCCACATATTGTGAGAAACACAAACGGCCTGATTGCTGTCGAAATAACAGAAGACATTCAATCAGCATCTATGGGTTTATGTCAGAATGATGCAAAACAACACTGAGTTTGCCTATGATGGCATTGTGCTTTATGCTATTCAATATTTGACACCGTTTTAAATTTCTGATTCATTACCTCTAGCTTGATCTATTGAATGTTTGTGACTTGAGATGCCAGGTTGTCGAGTTTCTCGGTGGCCTGTCAATTCCAGTGATGAAAAACGTCCATCAAATGGGAATTGCTATTGATGTAAATCCTTCAGCCTGTGTAACCGAGTAAGCATCTGTTTGTAATTTTCAATTCTCAAAATGTAAAAACCAATTTTCCAATCTGACAGTTTGGAGGTTTTATCAATTTTGTCGGCATAAAGAAAATCCCCTGATGTCTACAAATGCTAATTTAGAATCAAAATAAATCAAACATAGCGTGCCGAACAGGTGGCGTGGTCGTACTTCATTGGCATTAACAGTGCGTTTAACTTAAGCAACTTCGTTGAGCAAACTTCCAAATAAGGCCTTACCCATGAGAAAAATAGTAACCAAATGTGACTTGCTTCACCATTTTGAAACTAATTTTGAGTTTTAAGCAATAAATGGGGAAAAAAAGGCTCAGCTAAATGAATAAATGGTGGCTGTACTAAAACATCTGAGGCCTCTAAATTATTAATATTCTTTACTCTTCAAGTTTGAGCCCCATGTTATCCTATATTTTATGAGACATAGAAGTAAATAATATGACGCATAATTATACGTTTCTTTAAGATTTTATGTAGAGGTTTAATAAACCTCTAGAGACTATACATATATAAATAAATAGAGACTAGTTTCTTGAATATATATAGTAATAGTAATCCGTGTAGAAAAAGTTACTTTTAAAAGAAATGCATTAAAATATTGTGTTGCTCCCTAAAACGTAAATTGTGTTGTAACGAATTATGTATTACTTTTCCTCATCTGGCTTGAGCTTGTGTGTTTTTAAAATAAAAAGATCACTTTTGGGCAAATGTAAAATCATTTTATTAACATAATACTTGTTTATATGAAGTCATTTTTGCTGCTTAGTATGGTTAAACAGAATCATTGAAGGTCAGTTGCAAAGACATTGGTTAAATAAAATAAAAAGCTAAATAATACATTAAATTTTTGCTGGTTTGCATCATATTCTGAAATTGCATTTCACTATTTTTATTTATTTTGAGGAATACTGAATCTGTTTTTGTGTGATGTGAGATGAGTAAATGTATCTAGCAGTCTGTCACACCAGACACAAACAGCATAAAAAAATGATTGCTTGAAATTCCTAATAAAAATAATAAAATTGCATAATTTGGAAGCTGATACTTCTCAATGAGTGCCTTACAAGATGATGCAACCTTTTGAGAAAACTGAGACCGTGAAATCCACAAGCTGCTGACCAGGCCTTCATCGATTCTGACAGGTCTTTGAGGAAAATGCTATCTCAAGATCACGCCAGGTGGGGATGGCTAGATCATTTATTGATTAAGATGACCTTGGTCACAACCTCTTGAAAGTGCATGTGTTTTACAAAACAAGCCACGGCTGTATCGATCCGTACGGCGCTGGGGAGTTTCCTCTCCGAGATTTGTCAAAGATAGCTAGTCCATGAAAGAAAGTGCAAACAACTGGCTTGAAGTTAATTACTTTCTGGAAGGTGATAATTGAGACAACACTGAAATAACCAAACCATGTGCTGAATTAAGATAACGGTTTGTATTCAGAACAGCATGTTTGTGCCAAGGGACTCATTTTTTTAATTGGATGAATGCACTAGTCCTAAAGTGATAGGACAACCAGTTGACCACTAATGATCTGTTACTAAAGGTCAAACGCTATGAAACGAACTGTTCAAGAATCACTGTGCAGTGCGATATCATGAATAATCAAATATATTTGTATATAGCGCATGTATGCAAATGTATGAAAGTATATGACAAAACAAACATTTTCATATGTTTGGAAAGAAATTTGAAAGTACTGTATATATGACTTGCTAAAAGATGATTTTTGTGTAGTTTTTGTGCAGAATGTCATTTATGCTCAATGAGACAGCTGAGAGCCAAAACATCATTTAGACGCTCACCTGGATCTGGATCACCTGAAGAGGCTCCAAATCCTGCTGTTGAGCAAAATAGTCAAGGACAAGATGTATAAACAAACCACTTCAGGAAGCTGAGTGTCCCATGTGAGAGAGTCTTCAAAGTGTGAGCCTGCAGTCGGTATCACTTTATTATCGTAAACGACATGAGTGGAACTTAAGCAATAGCAATCTGATTTTATACCTCTTAAAAATTGATTAACTTACATTTTAGATAAAATATTCTCAATTAGGCTACTTTCATTTCATGAATGAAAATAGTTTCAAATGAAGTTAAAGCAGAATTAACGCACCTTCAAAAAAGTGATGTTTCCTTCATGATATGAATCAGCATTTACTTTCTAACCAAAGCGTAAATACCCATCGAAAAACGTAACCTTTGTTTTGCAACAGTACTCTCCAAAATAGTGCGATGGTAACGTTATAGGCCAAATTGTTGAATAAAGTCATTATTTTTGTTTTCTTTCCATGCAAAAAGTATTCTCATCACTTCATAATTTTATAGTTGAACCACTGATGGTAGATGGGAGTATTCTGATGATGTCTTTTAAACTTTTCTGGACCTTATTTACTTGGTAGTTAATAGGACAGTCACAAGACTCCCGTTTTTAATTAAAAAAAATGTATTTGTGTTCGAAGACAGTTTTACAGGTTTGGAATGGCATGGGGGTGGAGTAACCCTAATTTATTTTCAAGACCTGAGGTAAACTACTGTATATGTTTTTGCTTTTAGTATGTCTATAAGGTCACACAAAATGAAATTCTAACTTGCATTAGACACGTTCAACTTTGAATAAAGCACATATTCACCTAAAATTATCTTCTGTCATATAGATTGTATGTTGTTGTTCAAATTCCACTAAAACAATGAATTTTGCATGCCATTGTAGCTAGCTAGAACAATAAGTCAGATTTTATCGCATATCATGGCATTGTGGTACTCTCATGAATGTGTGTCAAAGATAAAGAGAAGAAATTGTTGAATAAAGCCCTAACTGACCAATATAAAGGGTTCACCCAAAATGAAAATTCTGTCATTAATTAATCACTCACCCTCATGTCGTTTCAAACCCATAAAAGCTTTGTTAATCTTCAGAAGACAAATTAAGATATTTTACATGATATCAGAGGGCCGTCTAACCCTCCATAGACAGCAATACAACTGAAATGATCCCAGATCCAGAAACACAGTAAAACATCGGTAAAACGTGTCCATGTGACATCAGTGGCTCAACCTCAGTTTTGCGACGTTACGAAAATACTTTTTTGAGCAAAGAAAACAAAAGTAAAATCATATACTCAACCATTCTTCTCCTATGACTTACGTCTTCTACCATTTTAGAGAATGGTGGAAGACCAAGATGGCGGAGTGTACACATCGTGAGGCTCAGTGTCTCTCTCCAGTTTCTGCAGTATTATTCTTGCTTGTGTCTGCTCTGTTCGTACAGAACAGTAGTGCCCTACATCATACACCTGACAAGACCTTTTGGATATTATGCATTTCCGACAATTTCATCAACAACCTTCAACTCGTCCCTGAGATTTGATAGGCGATAGAAGCACAAAGGATGCAGTCTCCATAGCGCTACACTCTCACACACCTGGACAGTAAGAACACTTATGCACAGATTATTGTTTGTTGACTTCAGCTCAGCATTCAACACTGTCCTACCCTCTAAGTTAATTGCCAAACTCAGAGACCTAGGCATTAACATCTCACTATGTAACTGGGTTATGGACTTTCTGACCAACAGACCACAACAATGATGGGACTACCTACATGGAGGAGGTCCAGCATCTGGCCACTTGGTGCAAAGACAATAATCTGCTCCTCACCACCACCAAAGACCAAGGAGCTCGTTGCGGAGGAAGAGGTACACATGATCCCATTCACATCAAGGGGATGGCTGATAAGCCTGTGTCATCCTTCATGTTCCTGGGGACCCACATCTTAGAGGAACTAACCTGGATCACCAATATCTATATCTAAAAAAAAAAAAACATTACTGAGTAAGCGTACGCTTTATTCTAGACATAAACAGCTGCAGATTACGCACATGCACGTGATTTCATCCGTATGTAAACAAGGCTTATTACATTAGATATGTTAAAGTTTGCGAATATGGTGTGTTGAGATGCTTTCTAAAATGGCGGAAGATGTAAGTCACGGGAGAAGAGTAAATAATCTTATTTTTATCGAAAAGAAGTATTCTCTCAGTGCGGTGTCTTCACCCTTTTGTGCCATTTATGGATCTAGGATCAGTTGCTGTCTATGGAGGGTCAGATGACAAAAATACAGTATCTGAATTTGTGTTCTGAAGATAAACAAAGGTCTTAAGGGATTGGAACGAGGGTGATTAACTAATGACAACATTTTCATTTTTGGGTGAACTAATCCTTTAATAGACCAAAATTGCTTTTATATATTTGACATCTACAATCTTTCCCTTCCATAATTTCTCCACAAACTACCAGTCTACTACCCCACTCTCTCACCACTAATATTAGCATATGGGTTGCTAAAATGCACCACATGTCCATGTATCTTACCCACTGACAGGTATTACATTAAATATGGGTCGCCACTGTATATGTCTTAGTTTATATAAAAATGGGTCAGCGTAAATTTAAAGACTTTAAATGTATGTTTTCGTATTTTTTTTAACAGCCAAACGTCAGATTTTCACTAATGTTGATGTTAACTTTTCAATAAAGAGTAACTACAGGAATAAAGAGCAGGCTATAACACTACTATCTGTAGGCTCACATTGGCCCATCTATGTTAAAATTGGCAAGGTTTCCTAGTCAACATCATTCTGGACTCCAGATCAAAGTACATCACATGAAAGCATTAATTACAGCTGAGGTCATCATGAAATACATGAATTAAGCAGTGTTAATTCCTCTCATACACTGGGGGACAAATAGTCTAGAAACTATTTTTACTCAGAAATTGCTGCATTTCACAAATAGTCACAAATAGCACAATGAATTAAACGTGGAATTTGGAAAAGTAGATTTTTATTGTAAAACCTACTCCATTAATAGTTGTTTTATTTAGTACTGTACCTTAAAAAAATATTATATATATATATATATATATATATATATACTGTATATATACATTGTATTTGTACATTCACATGGATACATGTAATATAAATTAAATGATTGAAGTGTTTGCACTTAAAAATATCTAAAACATATATTCTTTAGTATAAAATTTTTTGTAAAAAAAATAAATGTATATATTTTTCTACAGAAATGTTTGTTTATGCATTGCAGTATATGGCTTTATTTGTGCAGTGTAACTGTTATTCAGCAATATTTCAAAGCGTTCCCTCAAAAGTCCCTTTCAAGACTTTTTTTGCATTTTGGTTTCAGGCTCTGAGAAATGCTGAAAAGCACAGTGTCTTCTCTTCCTTTGGCTTATGAAGCCCTATGCGCATGCCGTTTTGGTGGGAACAGAATAGTTGTCTCATGTGTCTACTGGAAACAGAGTGAGGTGATATGAATAACAAAGCAGCATAGCTATCTTTTTATCTACCGCTGTGTGACGTGCAGATCAGGATTATATCATAGCTGTGGGCCATCGCTGCTGAGTTTGCACAATCCTATAAGAAGTTTGTTTTAGTCTACTATTACCAGCTACCTCCTTAAAGTCATGAGCTCAGTTCCTGAACCTAATGAGATGCCTCTGTAGGCAGCATTTTGACACAAAGGCTGTTTCAAAAGGTGGGCAACTTAATTATCCTACTTCCTAAGATACCTTTTAACAGCTATAAGGCAGCTCCCATGTATTCTTTGTGGAGAAGGTAATCCCAGAATGCACTGTGATGAACTGGCAATAGGTGCAGAATAGAAAAGTAGCTGAATAATCAGAATACAGTATTGAATACTGTATACTATGAACTGTATATAGCCTGTTTTTAAATTGTAGCCTGTTTATATGCAATGAGGCTATCATTTTGGAAATTAAAATGCTACTTTTAAAATTTCTAATATTTTAATATAATATGTTTCTAATATTTTATTTATTCATCATAAAATGAAAATATATTGCTTAGGCTATATATTTTTATATTCCATATACCATTCAAAACTGTGGGGCTAGTACATTTTTCTAACAAGGATTAGTTGTTGTTGCTTTTTTTGTAAGAATTATTAAATAAGAAAAAAAACAAACATTTTTTTTCACCAGGACACGTTTATTTGATGATAAATGACATTTAAAGATTAAAAGATTATTTAAACATTTTATGTTACAGTTGTTTGAACGTTCTACTCATCATAGAATCCTTAAATGTATGACAAAATATTAATTAATTAAAAGAAAAAAGCCTTAACAATAATCAGAATACTACTAATAATAATAATTGAGCTGGAAGGATCATGTGAGATTTAAGACTGGAGTAATGCTTGCTTTAATATGTTAATAAATAGCCTATGTTAATATGTATTTTTTAATTGTATTTCAAGACTATTAAAAAACTCAATTATTCCTAACTTTTGGCTGCCTGCAGCTGTTTTTCTAAATCAATAGCACAGTCCAGTTCTTTACTTGTTAGTGAACTTGACTGGGTCCACTTTTCTTTTTCTGTCCCACAGACAGCATACTTCTTGATTGCCTTACCTCTATTTTCAGTCAGCAGAGTTTCTTTTAATCAAAGCGCATGTCCTACTACATTTGGGGAGAATTTGAACTGAAGGAGGTTGGACATAAAAGCACCATGCTGGAGGATGAAATGAACACTCAGCCTTTGAAGACCCTATAGATGTAATGACCAATACCAGCTCTCTGCCAGGATAAGATCAGCAGAGGTAGAAATATTTGCATGTTCATTTTTTTTTACATTCGGTGACATATTTGCTTCAGCTTAACACCTGAGGTGTTTGTATCCTGCTTTGATGTGTATAAACACATGACTGATCCATAAATGGAAAAGCAGGAGGCGTTGGATATGCAATCTAGGTTATGCATAAGAAGCTGATGCTGCAAGTGGACCTGGTTTATGGTAGAACTGGGTCATTTTTCACTTTCCTCTGCTTTTGAACTGTTTTGTATGGCTTCAGTTTAGCTATCTTTTAAATTTGGGAGATCAGGACCTCTTTTGTTGATAGACTCACACATTTTCAGTTGGAATTGTTTTCATGGCAGATGCTGGGTTTGTATGCGGTCCATTGCTGTGATGATTATTTCAAGAGGTTGCATAAGACGCAAAGCCAAGAAGTGCCAATGAGAACTGAATGCCAATGATCATGTACGGAAAAGACAAATAGATTTGGTGGTCGGTTGGAGCCTTTGTACTTTTTCTCCACAATATAATCAAGGTGCATTTTTAAAAAAAAAGATATTTTGGCTTGTTTTTCTTAATGGTTAATGGAAAAAGATGGCAGCCAGATGGTGAAGTTACGAGCAGTATAGGAAATACTTAGACCTTGACCCATTGGTGCCATTTATGTTAAGATAGTGAGGTTGTGATTTATACTTTGTTTGCACACTTAAAGACAAAAGCAGGTGTGCACTGAGGGCCTGCAACAATAAACACAAAGGCCTTATGTCTGCAACTCTGACTCGGAGCACACATTATACCAAACCTTTAGAGGGGCTTTACTATTCAGAAGTCATTTGGATTTCCAAAATCCAAGATAATACATTTGTTTTTGAATTGGTCAGGAAACTATTTGGTCACAGAGTGTGTCTAATGTTTGGAATTCTTTCAAAATCCTAGAGCCAGTGAAATCAAAATTAAAAATTCTGTTTTCATAACTTCATGTCCTTTTAAACATGACTTTATGAACACAAAAAAATAATGTTTTGAAAACTTTTTTTTTTTGTCTTTTTGTCAGTTAAGTTAAAAAATGAATTAGTCTTGGACCCCATTGACTTTTATTTTATGCAGAAAAACAGTTAACATTTTCTTTACATTAAAAAGAATGATTAAAAAGTTAACAGAATTAAAATTCTGTGGTTAAACTGTCTTTTTGACCCTCATGTTTTATTGCGGACATGTGTTGAGGATCTTTTTTTTTTTTCAAAAATTCTAATTAATGATATCTCATTGGACTTAAATGTGTTTTGTCTTTAATCACAGAGGGTAAAACAACCATTTTTGTACTTTTGTGAAGGTTTTCTCCCACATCTTGTTACAAATGTAGTGTCTCCAGTCTAAAATGATCAGCAAACAAAAAAATGCTTGTAAATTTCTTTTTATGCAATATTAGTCTTTTATCAACTTGTTTTCTTTCGAGTAGCACAGGTTTTGTATTTCCTTTTGAAACTGACTGATCATATGCCTAACTGATTTGAGCTTATGCCCTTCAAAACTATTCACAGATAATGCATTTATTATATCAAAAACAAATGTGCATAAATTTATATTAATAAGACCTATGACCAATTAATTCCAAAAAATAATAATAAAAATGGGCTTTAGTCATGATGAATCACATCCAAAATAAATGTTTTTGTTTATATATGTGTGTATACTGTGTATATTTATTATGTATATATAAATACACACACATGCATGTATATATTTTAAAATAATATGTACTTATATATTAAATATTTATATATGCTAAAATTTATATAAATATATACATGCAAATATTGTCAAAATATATGATGTATGTGTGTGTCTTTATATATGCATAATAAATATACACAGTACACACATACATATTTTGTAAACAAAAACCTTTATTTTGGATGTGATTAATCACAATTAATCATTTGACAATTTTACAAAATAAGGTCAAGGTTAAATTTGATTATATAATAGCAGACCTTTCCTAAACAAGCTACTTGGTTTGAGCTATCAGACCTGTCAATGGTGTGGGTGAAAATGTAATACTTAACTAATACGTAAGAGATTTGTTCAAATCCCCAATCCCAAGTGTGCTACCGCTAATGAGCAAAGCAAGTGTACTTACTGGCAGACAGTTCACGCTATGCTACATAAAATGAAAGATCATGACATACGAATGTGGCATGATAAGACCATCTTGTCCTTATGTTCCTAATTAACGCAATAAAACAGCATCTCGCTAAACGCATCCGTCAACATCCAATCACTAGCGATTCCACAAAGCCAAGTTCAGATAAGCACAAAGCAACAGTTCGAAACATTTCCCTTGAGGTGTTCCTTTCAGCGGAGAACTGATTGCTGATCTATACTGGTGTATGGTGCATTAGTGCATACTGACATTGATGCAACTGAACAGCACATGTGGATGTTAGACGTGATTTGCCAAAAGCTGTGCATGAGATAAACAACAGATGGCCACGTTTGTATGCAGTCGCGCCTCGCTTGTTTTATTTACCATTGAACACACCCCCGATCATCAGGCTTTGCTTCCATGAAGTATTTATTCTCTCCTGAATGGTAGAGATGCATAACAAATTGTCCTCTAAAGACAGGGAGTTGGCATGTGGTGGCTCGAATGACACCTTGTTTATCTGTCTGCGTTGCGAGTGTGAAGCTCAGTTCTTGGTACAGAACTGCTCTGATAAGCTGTTGAGGATGAAAGCGATCAGATGGTGCAGGTTTGGGATAGCTATCAAAGATTGCATGGAATGGTTTGACAAGCCAGGTTTCTACTGTGTTGATATATTTCCTACTGAAACAGGATGTTGGGGTGAGATATATTGATTTGCTGATGTGCTTCTGAGTGCTGGATGAGTCAACAATATTTTTGGTTTGTTTTACTGGTGAAGAAAGAGTAAGTTTTAACCAAGATAGCACACTTACATCATCTGCTGTGTTCAAACATCTGACAGACGTCTGTAAGATGTTAGTTTCTAAATCATAAACATCTTAAAGACATCTAATAGACGTCTATCTGATTTCTGAACCTATATAAACATATACATTTATTAAAGGCCCCATATTGTCAAATCTGAATTTTTCTGGCTTTTTTCATGATAAGTGAGGTCTAGGGGCTATGTAACTACCAAAATTCAAATAGTCAGTTCGTTGTTTTGCACACATTCACACAGACATTATTTCAAAACGGCATAGTCGTGAGATGCAATAAAACTTTCGACGCGGTCATAACAACAAAAGTCAATACTTTATTGAACCTTTTCTGATAAGAAGTGTGCAAACTTGAGCATTTTTGATGATTGTTTCTGTCCAGTCAGCTTGTTTTATCGCGTTTAACCACAGCTGCCCTCTGTTTTTTGTCTGACAGTAGCGTCAGGTATGTGAGCAATACTTCTAAGGCTGTATTATGTCGATTCTGGCACCCAACATCTTAACAAAATTATTTTTTAAGCTCCTTATGTAGCCGAATCTCCTGCTAGATTTAATGGGCTACCTCCAGTCTTCCCTTTGTTTTGCATCGAGCTGGCGCTGTGACATAATTGTGACATTGTTACATTTGAATGGCCTGGTCATGCATCACTCAGAAAAAAACATGCATGCCAATCAGAATCAAGAATGTTAATTAAACTGTATTTTGGCTCTTTTGATGCTGGGATGCTGGTTTAAGCTGGTCATTTTGCTGTTTATGCTGGTGACATGCTGGCAAAATTACCAGCACAAACCACAAAACCACAATCTTAAACCAGAAAAGGATCGGCATCAAAACATACCAACTAGCAACTTCATAGCAAAGAGCTAAAATCCACATTAAACACACTAGCAACGTCATAGTAGCATGTTAAAATCTACTCTGAACAAGTTAGCAACCTCATAGCAAAACACCAGACTTTGTAGAGACAGCATTTGTGGCTGATTTAGCATTAAAAATAAGCTTTTTTAATGCTATTTGAGCATGAAACAACATTCATAGGGCAGCATATTTCAGATTTTTTGCTGATTTAGCTGTGCAGAGGCATTGCATATATGGCCACCATATGAACAGACTTTCCTTTAAAAGGGACTTTGCTCAAATCTACTGCAAAGACATTAGTAAACTCATAGTACATTTTTATGTTAATATCGACTTAGAGCACATTAGTCACTGCATAGCCACATGCTAAAAACTACACTGAACATGTTAGCAACCTTATAGCAATGTGCTAAAATCCACACTGTACACATTAGTGTTTTGCTCTTCTCTTAAACTGTGTTTCTTCACTGGTAATTAGAGCTAGTCAAAAACCGCAGTCACATTTTTCATTCTTGTCATGTTTGTGATCGCTGGAGGGTCTCAGGAACAGCATCAGGTTGGATAATCTTTCAAAACCGTGCTCACTTCCTGCCAGACGAGAGAGTAACAAGGCCCAAAACAGTGGCAAAGAGGGAGACAAATTGGACAAACAGCTGGGCTTCAAGAGAGTAGGATGTGTGTGTCGAGGAGAGGACAGCTGGGGAGATACAGGTGAAACTGGCAGCAGGGAATGTCATGAATTGGAGTGATAATTTCTTCCTTTGTGCCACAACATCCTGAATTCACACAGGAAACAAATCCTAGTGTTTCTGTATACTGTAAATAGCAATTTATTATATTTCTGCACATTTTGTATGTCCAAACAAGCATTGTATCTAAGCTCATAG
>JAUMHR010000090.1:9793024-9806129 GCA_032361145.1 Enteromius fasciolatus | reverse complement strand
AAGGGGGAGGAGAATTTATACGTGCGTCACGTTAAGTCGATAAAAGACTTCCGCATAGGATACACCTGTGTATCCTCACTGATCGCTCCTCATGAAGCCTCCTCCCTCCTCGATCCTCGCGGTGCAATTACAGAATTGAGATGTCCTTCAAGATGGCTGAGCTCGATCGGTTTCCGGGTCATAGGATGGAGGACAGAGGACCGAGGTGACGAGGAGGGATATTGAGTAGCACCCTGTGTCTGAATGGCTAAGAAAGCATTTTGGGAAAATGTTTTGGAGCTTTATAGTTAAGTTCCTGCCTTGAATTCTATTCAAAGACCAACGACTTACCAAAAACAGTTCAGCAAGACAACTGCAAATTCTAGGTTCATTACTCTGTAGAATGGAAGGGAAAAACTAGAGTTGTAATGAAAATGTCCTTCTGCTTGTGTTTTTGTTCAGCTAGGCACGTTCCTGCGGTTCTACAATCTCCATGCGCTCCTTCCGAGAGCCCCAGACCAGCCTGAACACCTCAGCTTCCACCTCCATGGGGGGACGTCATATGGACGAGGTTTACGCAGCCTTCCTGCAGAGAGCCCTGCTATACAGTCCCTCAAGAGGTAAGTCAAGAGACAACCAGTCTCTATTTTGCATTTTCTTTCCATTGCCAAATATATTATCAGCATAACAAATAGTGTGGAATATTGCTTTATTTTATGCATTTAATGTTCTTCATTGTAGTTTTTTTTTTTTTTTTTTAACACACAATTAAAAAAAATATATTTTATTTTTTATTTTTATTAAAACAAGTCTCTTATGCTCACCCAGAAGGCATTAGTTTGTTTGGAAATACAGTATAAGCAGTGATAATGTGAAATATTATTAAAATTTAAAATAACTATTTTCTATTGTAAATTATTGTAAAATATCATTTATTTCTGTGATGCAACCTGAATTTTCAGCATCATTACTCCAGTACTCAGTGTCACATGATTCATCATTCTAAAAAGTAAAGAAACATTTATTATTATCATTGTCAACAACGGTTGTGCTGCCTAATATTTTTTGTGACAACTGATGTCAATGTTGAAAATTCTGATATTTTTTTTCAGGATTCTTAGATTAATTGAAGGTTGTGAAGAGAAGCGTTTATTTGAAATTAATTGAATGATTAAACACTATGAATATACTTACTGACACATTTGACCCACTAAATACATCCTAGGTTTTTTTTCTTTTTTACATACTGATACCACACTTTTGCAGGTAGGTGTGTAATATAATATAATATAATATAATATAATATATACAGTCTTCACATACAGGAATTTGCTGCACTCATGGGCATTCTGATGGCAATGTAATTGAGACGCCCTATAAATGAAAATCATTTCCATTAAAAAACTGACATCTGTGGCCCCTTAGCTGTCTACCTGACATTCTCTCTATACTGATCCATATTCAGTGTGCTGGAGAAACACGTGGACCTGGACGATTGTGATGAAGTGAACGATGGCACGTTACTAGAGATATGGTACACACCGCCAGAGTCAGTAGGTTGGTGGCGCCTCTTTTGGTTTCCAATTTTTATCTGATTTTTTTATCGGCCTCGTCTTTATATGCTTATGTTTCCTTCTAGTCTTGCCAAACGATGAAGAAACAGGTATAGATGTATATTATTAATAAGATCTCCTCAAAGCTTTTTCTGCAACAGATGCATAAAAGTTAATTAAGATTATATGTTATTGTTGTCATTTCAGATGCAGGAGCAGACACTTCTTATACAGGTATACTTACTCTGCATGTGCACGTTTCCAATGCTTTTACTGTAAACCACAAAGCCTCAGCTCTGGCAAACTCTGATGTAAATGCTGATATGTCTGTAATGATTGCTTAGTGCGGACGTGTGAGCACAACACACAACGGCTCACACTCGCCCGGGTGAAGCACTCCACACCACCGCTTTCCTGTCACGTCCGAGTCCGGGTGAGAAAGTACAAGCCTCAGCAGTTATACCAGTGCCTCAAACTCTTCTGCTCCAGCTGTAAAACAATGTGAGTCAGTCTCCAGGAGCAGATTTAAGCCTCAGATTTCTTGATCTAGATTTGCTGGATGTTCTGTTTGCCACCTGGTGGCTGTTCAGTGCAATAAAACGGCAAAAAAGACATTATTTAACTATCACAATCACAGGCCTATTGATTAAGCTTTTTCCTTGTTACATTTACACTAGCATTGAGAACTTTCATTGGTAAGGTTTTATTTATTTATTTTAGTGCTGTCGAAAGATGAATTGAGATTAATTGCATCCAAAATGAACGTTTTTGTTAACGTGTATAATGTGTATATTTATTTATATATAAATACACATGCATGTATATATATTTTTTAAATATACATTTAATATATATATATATATATGTATAGTGTAAATATCAATATTTTAAATATATATACTGTATGTGTGTCTTTGTATATGCATAATAAATATACACAGTACACATATATTATGTACATTATAATGTATAAATTTATTTATAACAGCGGTTATATTTATTTAATATTCAGGAAGGATATATTACGGGCATTTATAATGTTTCAGAAGATTTCTATTTCAAATAATGTTTTTTTGTTTTGTTTTTTTAACTTCATATTCACTAAATAAATATTTGCATGGTTTTCACAAAAATATTAAGCAGCTTCATATTAACACTGATAATAATAAGGGTCGTGTGACACTGAAGACTGGAGTAAAGATGCTGAAAATTCAGCTTTGCATCACAGACATAAAAAAACATTTTAAAATGTATTCAAATAGAAAACGGTTATTTTAAATTGGAAAAATGTTTTATAATATTACTGTTTTTACTGTATTTTTAGTCACAGGTATTTATTCCATCGCAGGAGTAAATTGCATTTTATATTTAAGAATAAAACAGCTTCTTTAAAGTGGCACATTATATTACATAATTGTCTTTGCATCTTTTTGAGTAAATAAATGCCATCTGTGTGAGCATTCAAAAATATATATTCCATTCTTTTGGCTGGCAATTACAATAAAAACCTTCTTTTAAAAAATCAAAAATGTTTTTTGTATGTCACAGGAAAGATGTTCCTGATGACAGTGCTGTTGCTAAAGTCTTTCGGGAGTCTGCCAAAGACAGCCATCCTTGTGATGAGCAGTGGGCCGCCACTTCATCGACAAGTTCCAGAGAGCCTGGCAGAACCATCTCAATGCACATATCCAGAGACATGGCTTGGCGAAGCACTCACACGCAGCTGATATTTGTCGAAGGTATATCAGACTATAAAGAGAAGTATTTATATATCTTGAATATTTATTTACAAATAAGCGTTGTTATCTACAGGAACGACGCTGGATGAGATTTGCGTGTTATCACGGGATTACAAAAACCTGGTTCCTGTGAGATCAGTGAACAGCAGGATGACTCTGATGGATCTCACAGCTCCGTTCCTGTTCTCTGGAGACAAAAGATACTACGGGTAAGAAGACAAGCTTACCTGCTTCACTGGAAACTCCCCTGGTGTTCAATGTGCACTTCTTTTATCGTGAAAACAGTTTATGACAAACCCCAGGGAAGGATACGATCACATCTATATGTAGTTAAATGGATATTTGTGTTTGTCTCAGGTGTAAGCGATGCTCTCTGAACACATTTCAAAACCCTGTGTTTACTGAAGTGGAGACTTGGGATGAACAGGCAGTCGCTCAAGGTACCTAAAAAATAATTAAATAACTTAAATAACTATTTATGCCTATTTTTACCTTATGTGTGTGTGTATGTATATGTGTGTGTGTGTGTATGTATGTATATATATATATATATATGTATATATATATATATATAATATTATTTATTTATTTATTTTTAATGATGAAGCAAATTATAAGGACATCTGAATTATTTATTTTGGGATACAGTGCCATAAAGTGTTATTTTGGTAATATTGTTTTACTGTAAATGTTTTATTGCTATTTTAATTATTTCTTTATTAATTAAATATTATATACTAATTGATTAGGAATGAAAACATAAAATCTAAAAATAAAAACAATAAAAGTCCATATAGTTTTTTGTTTCTGCACATAATAAAATATAAAATATTTAAATTATTTTATTTTACTTCAAGTAACAGAAATGTTTTTAATCGTTTTAATTTTAGCGGATTTGGCTAAGACCATAATAATGTCCGTCATAATAATATGCCCATTTTAAAATGATCAGTTATTAAATTGAGGTGGTGTTATTATTATTTGTATGTTTTGTTCATTTTATTGAGCATAGTTCTGGTCAGACTACTTTCAGACATTTTTTTCCTCATGTGATGGTCCTAGTTGGCCTAAAAAATTAGACACTTCAGTCACTCTTAAAAATGTACGACTATAATTAGACTGTCTCTGTCACACAGCTCTGGGAGTTCAGCTGATGCAGTACAGACTGTTAATCCAGTTTGAACTGGAGGACCAGACTGACACATTAGAGGCTCTGCTGTGGGAAAACACTGTAAGTGTACATATAGCAATGCCTTGCAATTTGTTTATAGATATTTATGTTGCATATAGACATTGTGATATAGATTTTTTTGTTGTACGTAGTACAAAACGGGATGCTTTTATAGCATTTAATTTAAATTGCAATTTTTTATTTCTAAAAGGCGATACATCTTAAGTTAAATTCTTACAAAGTAGTATCTTAAAAGAGTAGAAATCAGCAGAGGGTGCTATTTCCATTTAGAAATATGTTTGAATGATTGTCTCATTCTTTACAGGAGAGGTTCTTCCATGTTTCTGCTGCAGATGCTTCAGGTAGCCAGGATTTGCAGGACAAGATTCAGACCATTATGGACACAATTCAGCCACCAGACAGCAGTTTGGGTAAAGATTTAATTTCCCACGAATATTTTCTCTAAGTTCCTACATTATTTAGCATACAAAAATGTTTTTTGTCTTTGTAGAGGAGCGTCCATGGCTGGATCTTTGCCTCTCTGTGTACAATGTGAAAGACAACGACAGGAATACAGTTTGCTATCAGATCACAAACACAGAAATTAAAGAAGAATAGAGAACTTATGGACAATTTGATTCAAAGTAATCATAGATGACCTCCTGTGAGGAACAAGAAAAAGCAGTCGTGGGAATGTTTTGTGTTAAGAAATGTAAATGCATTATGATCATAAATTCATACTGTAAAACAAAATAAAACGCCTTTATATTTATAAAACATCTGTTCAGTCTTTTCTGTAGGATTTACTTGGACTAGTTTCTAACCGGAAATCCAAGTAATGTATTCTGTATAGAGTATATAAAAAAATTATGTACTGTAAAAAACAAAATGTAATTGTTTTGCATTATTTAACCAGCTAAGGGATAGTATCTGAGCATAGACAGCCGGTGGTTGTTGCTGGAAACACATTGCATTTCTGTTTCAGTCCGCTAGGTGGAGCATTCACTGTGTTGCATTAGTGAAAGCGGCGCCTCCCTGCCAGAACTTCATATCACAGATCTGCATCAGGAGCCCATGAACGCCACTCAAGGACTTTCACTTTATCGAGATGCTGGATGTTCTTGGCCTTGGCGTGTATATTCCTCATACGAAACGCTAGGAAATATTTCAGGTTCCCGGGCTTCAATTAGTTTTTAATTGTTTTGGTAATCACCTGTTTGACGGAGCGTTTCTACATTTTTCCTCACACTTCTGCTGTTATAATATTATTATAATGGAAACTGGTGATGCGCATCTAAACAAGAGACCAGCCAACGGAACGAAGCTTGATGTTTGCTCCACAACTTTGCCTTAACAATACTGGAATGATCAGATTTGGATATTTCCGAGGAATATTCGCAATGGAAGTGCAATTTTTAACTGTATTTTGTTTGCTCGTTTCTTGTGAACTCTCAGTAGTTCGCGCGCGTAGCAACAACACGGCAGATTTAACGTCAAAAATAGTTTCATCCTATAAAGTGCGTGAAATCAACACAGACAGCCGTGAACGACGTGTAAGTTTAAATAAAGTCCGTTATGATACCGCTAAGGATGTGTTTTCAACGAACAGGACTAATGTAAGCTTAATGCCGGAGAATGGGAGCGATAACACAACGGTGAGAGCGTCTTCCAGGCAAAAGTACGAAATAAACGATGAAATTGATGAATATAACAAATTTCTGAAGGAAAAACGAGGAGAAATTCGCGTTAAACGGCGTTATCGTCGACAGGAAAGAGTAACGGTCGTTAAACGCGAGACGGGAGCGCGAAATGAGTCTGGCGGCAATCAAACCATTAAATCTCCAGGTAATGAACTTGAGCGCGTGGAGTCCTTGCCTAAACCTGTCGCGCAGATCCAGCCTACAGACTTTACTTCTATCCCTGAATGGGGCACCTCACCTGTGGAGAACTTTGAGGAAGTCTTTACTCCGTTCATACCCTTTAACACACGATCAAAAGCTCCAGGGGTGAAGAACCCGTTTTACCCCGTGACAGGTGAATCGTACGGTGCATATGCCGTCATGTGCATCTCCATCCTCATTTTCACTGTGGGGATTATTGGGAATATAGCAATCATGTGCATAGTGTGCCACAATTACTACATGAGAAGCATTTCAAACTCCTTGCTGGCCAACCTCGCCCTGTGGGATTTTGTCGTCCTCTTTTTCTGCTTGCCGCTTGTTATATTTCATGAACTTACTAAGGATTGGCTCCTTGGGGAATTCTCCTGTAAAATCATTCCATACATTGAGGTAAAACTGGTTAGTCACTTTTAATAGATGACTGAAATTTAGTTTTTTGTTATTGTTGATATTGGTATTATGTCTGCTATTTAAAATGAGTATTTCAGTTATATATGAGGCGTATTGACAACTAAATATTTGTAGGAAACCAGTTTGGAAAAACAAGTTAATAAGGACCAGTGTACTTGATCACATAGGCCTACTGCATCACATGCTAGAATGTTTTCTTGCCATTCCATCTCTTATTTAGGTCCAGCTGTTGAACCTTGGGACATCCATGGATCTGACTGATGACTGATGGGCAGAGCTTGACTTTATTTTAATCTAGCAGGTTCTCAGAGATAATCACACTTTCACACATGAAGCTTAAAACTAGTAAAGATGCTTCGTCTGATATTCACACGTCATTCGTCATTTTATCTGTGTCTGCATCTATTGCGTTTCAGAATCAAAAATGATCCAACCTGATGTTGTTTGAATCTGAAATGCCACTAAAAGTGTTTCTTTATGCTAAAGGAAGTGCTAAATTTTCCTTCAAGTATTATTTCTGCTAAACTTTGTGTTATTGGTCAAGTAACTTATACATATTGACTTAAACTTGCTAAGCAAGATTTGTCTGAAGAACTGTTGTTTTGACAGCTGATTTGTTGGCATTTTCTTTAATTCAGTGCAAATGTATATGTGTAGGTCAGGACAGACATCTTGGCTGTGCTTCGTCTTCCTCTGTGAGGGGGAGTGTCTCCTCTGTAGACACAAAGAGATAGTGGTATTGCCCTGGGGCAGCTTTCAGATTGTATCATGTGTTTTTGAGGAATTGACCTGATTGGTGCCATAGTTGTGGCTTTAATCTCCTGACACACTACAGAGCGCCAGCGCCTACACCCTAGATTCAGAACAACCCGCTAACTTGATCACTGTGTTTCAACCTAACAATGCAGTCAATGGCATTAAATAGAAAGGCTGTGGTTTTTATGCACAATCTAGTGGGATTAAATTTCTTTGTCGTTCCACAAGCTTTGGTGTTGAATACAAGTTCTGCTCAATCGACACCCCTTGTGGCTTAATGTTGATTACTTATTCAGTCAGACTTGTTCCTCATTTTTTAATGTTTTTTAGAGGAATCAAATGCATAAATGATAATGTTTTTTATAAAAACACTTCGATTAATACTTCTGTTAAAACCTTTATTTGAAACTTTCATGGATTATTTGAGCTATATGTTTGTTCTTGAAATCATTCTTGAGTCATTCATTACTCACCATCGTGTCGTTCCAAACCCGTAAGACAAATGAACACAAATTAATATATTTTAGATATATTAATTTGATATTTTGGATTTCAGAGAGCTATCTGACCCTCCATAGACAGCAACACAACTGAAATGATCCCAGATTCAGAAACGTAGTAAATACACCGGTAAAACAGTCCATGTGACATCAGTGGCTCAACTTCAGTTTTGTGACGCTACGAGAATACTTAAAAAAAACAATTTACTCAACCATTCTTCCCTCCTGAGTTCCATCTTCTGCCATTTTAGAGATTATCACAACGGATGCGCACTCTTTCCCCTAACTGAAAACAACACTTATAACGTTCATGTGCGAGCTTTCCCCTTAAATGTAAACAACGCTGATTATGTCAAATACGCAAGTAATCTCCAAAATGGTGAATGACGTAACTCAGAGGAGAAGGATGAACAAAGGTCCAACAGGTTTGGAACGAAATGAGAGTAGTTTATGCCAGAATTTAAATTTTGGGATGAACTAACTCTTTAAGTGTTGTCATTTACATTTATGCAGTTTACAGACACTCTTATCCTAAGCATTTATGTTGCATTCAAAATACACATTTTTTAAGTGCTTGCGTTCCCTTTGAATCAGACCTTGGTGCTGCTGTAGTCCCATGCTCTAGTAAACTTTTTTTTGCCCTAAAATCATGTTAATACACATTACGGCACATTACTGTACTATTGAGTATTTAAACATTTACAAATTTGCCTGATTCACTCCTTTTGTAAGCATACTTTGGTCTTCACACAATTGCATGACACATTTTGTCACCAGAATAGTATGTGCATACTTTACTCACGCCGTCCTATTTGCACAACCGATTGCAGTGATACTGTATTGGTCGCACATGCATATTAAATTGTTTTTTTCACTAATAAGTTGTTCCAAAAGTGGCTACACTGGCCTTGGCAGCTGTTTCACAATAGAAAATTCAACTAAAGAGATGAAATGACAACATACCTGAGGTTGCTACTACAACAGATGCCTGCATTGACAAGCGTTTGTGTAAGGGGGTTATGAGATAGAAGCAACTTTGGTTTAAGAGTAAAAAGACATTTTTATTAGTCAAAACTTTTGAAGAAAAATAGAGCACCATAAAGATGAAGCTCTCTAGAGTGCATGTGTAGACAGCCTGTGTTTGCATAAACCTTTGAAAGGCTGGGCATTTAGATGTACGCATATGCTGGCTTATACATACACAAATAAAGTATACTTTGGGCTTAACCCAGATTTTTGCATTTTTTTTACCATGTGATGTCAATCAAGCTTAAACAAATGAGGTAGTTCACTCAAAAAGTGAATATATTGTTATCACTCCATCACTTGTTCCAAGACATGAGTTTAAATGTTGGTAACCAAATGGTAGCCATTGATTTACATAGTAGGCCTGTATTTGTTTTCAATACAATGCAAGTCAATGGTTACTGTCAGTTGTTTGGTTACCAACTTTCTCCAAAACACTGTTTTGTGCTCAATAGAAGAAACTCAATCAAGTGTGAGAGAATTATTACAGAGCTTTAATTCAATAGAACCTGGAATGAATGTTAATATGACCTAATGTTTATTGACCCTCTTTTATCCATATTTTACAGTGGAAGGATTTCGAAAAGTTTCTTTTTAGTGACCACACATCCCCTTTACCTTGCAGGTGGCGTCTTTAGGAGTAACAACCTTCACTCTTTGTGCTTTGTGCATTGACCGTTTTCGTGCTGCAAGCAACGTCCAGATGTACTACGAGATGATCGAGAACTGCACCTCCACTACAGCCAAGCTAACCGTGATCTGGCTGGGTGCTCTGCTCCTCGCCCTGCCCGAGCTCCTCATCCGTCAGCTGGTGAAAGAGGAGCGCGAGCCTCCGGAGGTGATACCTTGCGAACATTGTGTAGTCCGAATCTCCACGGCTCTCCCAGACACACTTTACGTGCTCGGACTCACCTACCACAGCGCTCGCCTGTGGTGGTACTTCGGCTGCTACTTCTGCCTGCCCACCCTCTTCACCATCATCAGCTCGGTGGTGACCGCACGCAAAATCCGCAAGGCCGAGCGCACCAGCGTCCGAGGCAACCGCAAGCAGATCCAACTGGAAAGCCAAATGAACTGCATCGTGGTTGCTTTGGCTATCCTGTACGGCTTTTGCGTCATTCCAGAAAACATCAGCAACATCGTATCAGTGTACATGGCTACAGGCGTGCCACGTCGTACGCTGGATATCCTGCATCTGGTGAGTCAGATGATGCTGTTCTGCAAGTCCGCGGTTACGCCCATCCTGCTTCTGGCACTCTGTCGGCCCTTCAGCAAAGCTTTCCTGGACTGTTGCTGCTGCTGTTTTGAGGAGTGTGGCCCACCAAAGTCCTCCGAGCCCAACAGTGATGACAATGATCAGGATGGCACCACAGAACTGGAGCTTTCGCCCTACAGCACTGTAGTCCGCAGGGATCCATCTACCTTCCCAATAGCAGGAACACACTGCTAAGCTTAGACCTTACCTAAGGGCTAAACAATACCAAGGGCTTAGATTTGCAAAATAAACCAGTTGAAAGATGTTATTTTCACAGACTGTGCAATTTTGCGCTGTTTCAGTTTACACTTGTGTATATATTCCCCAAAAACTGGATATTTCACTTCGTGAAAATAGGGAGAAGAAGCCAGATTTATCCCAGGCCACATGGTCTTATAGATGCAACTCCCTATTGATGTTTACAAAACAAGACATGAGTACCTTGTGTAGTTTCTTGGAGGTTTGTAGAAGTCTAGAAGTATTATGAATTAACTCACAGGTGTTTGTTATATTTGCACAGTTTTCTTACCCCTGTATCTTTTTCCTCCCCCATTTTAATTTGGTGTATTTGTGCTTTTTTGTTTTCGCCAAAAGTCTCTCTGAAGATTATGGAAGGTATTAGAAAATGGCTGTTCGTAGTATGTTTTGGTGTTGTGGAAACTGGCGATTCTTGTGAATCGGTAAAATGTTAAGCCTAGCTCCCTTGCTGTGTAAGTATTAAATTCACTCTGTATTTGCTAGCA
Source organism: Enteromius fasciolatus (assembly GCA_032361145.1). NCBI lineage: Eukaryota > Metazoa > Chordata > Actinopteri > Cypriniformes > Cyprinidae > Enteromius > Enteromius fasciolatus. Next base: position 9,795,095 of record JAUMHR010000090.1, on the reverse strand, counting down.
GAAGAACTTGTGCTGCTCTTTAGCCACTGGAAAGCACTGAAGAAGCTGTTTAGTCAAGATATTTCACTTTAATAAAAAACAATAAATTACAAGGTCATAGGATTTTCTTACAATTGCCAAGTTCCGTCATGAAACTCTGTTGATGTGTTGTTCACACAAAATGATTATATTCACAGTGTTAAACTACTTGGCACAATCTGATTGGTTCAAATTGCATGTGCAGCCAATGAGCTTGCTGCTTTACTTTTAAATGACTGTTAACATTCACAAAAACAGTTCTTCTGAAACCCTCCACCTCCCCAGCTCCACCTTTATAGATCTACTATGGGTTGTTATGTATGCTAGTTGTGCCGCAACAGTATATTGGCGTATAAACTGGTAGTAGCAATTTGTTGTACTTGCTTTGGAGCAGTTGCAAAAATGAACAACAATAACCAATTGTCAACATTGTCTTATTTAAATAGCCATGCTAAAAAGACAGTTTTCATGATAACATTTTTATGAAGTGAAACTGTTCATCCTTTTGAGATTTTTTTTTTCTTTTCATTAAGTTTGTGGTAACTTGAAGATCTGGAGATCCTAACAAATCATTTTTTCTCCAGTGCCAAGTTCACAGGCCTTTGGGTCATTACAGTACTGTCTTAGCACACAGAGGCTATTGTTTAATGCTGTGGCCAGTTCAACATTAGCCATTCATACTGCAGCGGATTCCATGACCTCACGGACAGAAGTGCGGACTGGATTGGGAGTGTGGGGAAAGATGTAGGAAGCCTGTTTGGCTTAACAGGACAGCTGGAGTTTCGTTATTGTGGTTTGGTTGCTTATTTGCAATTTAGTGACAAAGAAAAGCTGTACTTTTGTGCTGCTTGAGAAACAATTGAATCTTTTTTTTTTTTTTAATTTAAGCTCAGTTCCAAAACCTTGCTGTATTTTTCCTACACAGACAGCGTCCTTCTAAGGCAGCATCATAACAGAAATAGAAATTTCAAGTGACTGTTTTTGGGATGAATGCATTCTGGTGGACAATGTGACACTGAAGACTGGAGAAACTACAGGTCTCATCAATCAATCACTTTTATTTATATAGCGCTTTTAACAACACAGTTTGTAGCAAAGCACTGAACATTATCAAATAGGAGAACAGAGTGATGCTAATGTATAATGACGAGAGTAAACTGTTTATTTATCAAACGCAGAGACAGTCTCTGTGATCAAAATGACGATAATCACTAGAAATCAGGTGTCCCCAGCTAAGCAAGCCCGAGGCGACAGCGGCAAGGAACCAAAACCCCATCCATGAGAGAATGGAGAAAAAAACCTTGGGAGAACCAGGCTTAGTTGGGGACAGTTCTCTTCTGGCCAGACGCCCAGCACCTAATTTCCAGTTCAATATTAAGCACATGTCAGATTGTGCAAAGGACCTATAGTGTGTGTGTTTGCATTTGGTTTGATCTGTCTACATGACTTATCTAGGTGTTTTAGTGCTGATACACCATCTGATCTGGATACGGACTGAGAAACAATAAGAGAGAGACAGACTAATATTAGCGTAAATGCCATTCTTTTGTTCCTGGTTCCGGCTGAGCTAATTAATGCAGCCTAACAGTCCATTAATGGATTTTATTAATAGATGTGTATTAGTGTGTTAGGTGTAAGCCAGGGTAAAGAGATGTGTCTTTAATCTAGATTTAAACTGACAGAGTGTGCCTGCCTCCTGAACAGTATTAGGTAAATTGTTTGGGGTTTGGGTGCTAAATAGGAAAAGGATCTGCCACCCGCAGTAGATTTTGATATTGTAGGTATTATCAAATATCTAGAGTCTTGAGAACGCAGCGGACGTGGAGGACTATAATGTGATAAAAGCTCGCTCAAGTACTGAGGTGCTAAGCCATTAAGGGTAATGAGTAATTAACAAGATTTTAAGATCGATATGATGTTTGATAGGGAGCCAGTGCAGTGTTGGCAGAACCAGGCTAATATGCTCATACTTCCTAGTTCTAGTAAGGACTCTAGCTGCTGCATTTTGAACCAGCTGTAGTCTATTTATCAAGCATGCAGAACAACCACCCAA